>DWTU01003485.1:0-10366 GCA_018251515.1 Cecropterus confusis
GATGAAAAATTTGTCCTTCAATTCCTCAACTCTTATGATGCATGAGTCCTTAAAACCTAAACCATAGAAGCTGGACATTTGGTGTTTACGGATATTTTATAAGATTACCAAGCAAATATATGAAATGATTTTTTTGACCTTCAACTCCTCAACCCTGATGATGCAGGGTACTGCAAGCTTATCAATGCAGCAAGCAAGCCATAGGAGTTAGACACTTGGTGCTTAGTGATATATAACAAGATTGTTAAGCAGATACAAACAATGAAAGATTTCAAGTCTTCGGCCCTCATGATACAGGGGTACAAAATGCTTAAATCGTAGATGCTGGCCATTCGGTGCTTATGGATATCTAATATGATTACGAACCAGAGACATGAAACAGAAAAATTGCAACTCTTCAACTGTCATAACGTATTGATACCACTTAGGCATGAGGCTTAGGAGTAGGTGAAGCCCTATGGCTCAACCTACCCTAATAACCTAACCAAACCTAAGCTATATAGGCGTTATATATTAGATGAATTACGTTAGGTTTGAATAAAAAAAAAAAACTAAACAAGCTTGGCGCGGCAGCGCCTTGCGAGCGGGTGCGCCTAGTTTTTACAAATTCAGAATTAACCTTTATTCACATTAATACAATTCATAAAAATGATGTAAGTTATGGCTTAGGCTTAGGTTTCGCTTAAATTTTCCATATTGAAGGTTGAATTAACATTTGTATTTACGTTTTTGTGTGCAGGGCAAAATAAGTGATATTATTAGTACAAAAATAAACATGTCACTAAATAGCGTGAAAAGATATTTTTAACAATAAATAAGACTAACTTCCATGCCACAAAAAAGTAAAAAATAATTCAAATATATGTTGGTTTAGTAAACTGTACATAGTACATAGTTCTGTCGGCGGCTGTCAAGTCGGCGATCAATATACTTCGCTAGATCACGACGACGAAACTATGTTCAAAAGTGTATGAGCGCCTTGGAAGTCGGTCTTACTTTTGTTAAAAAATATTTTTAACTTCACTAACTCAACGATATTAATGGTAGAAAAAAGAATAAGAAACATACTAGGAATTGCCTACATTCATTATAAAATTTTCAATACCGAATTAAACATGATCTTGATTGAAACGTAATCATTATGCCTACTCTATTGTATATTAGATAGGATGAACAATAATGTCGCTAAAATTTGAATGCTCGTGAATTGCCTGCCCATCAAATTTTATATCTGAAATAAAATAATAATATTAATGATGGACGCAGTATTTTTACCTGACTGCGCCAGAAAGAGGGTAATGTTTTTCGAGCGTATGTATATGTGCATGTTTGTATGTATGCCCTTATTTTGTTTCACGCGCTACAGCCTAAACAACTTGACAAATTATCACGTATGACACATCGTTATAATCATCTCAGTTTGGATAGTGACATGGGCTATGTAATTAAAAAAATAGTGCCTGCAAATAGGAGGGGGGGGGAGTGGCGACTGTTTTATTAACACGCAAATATGGGTGTCAAATGAAAGCCAATAAATAGACCATTCTAATTACTTTTTCGCGTAAACTGATTTAAAGTTAAGTATAATTCACCAAATTATCCGATATAGATTAAAACAATATTTATTAAACAACTTTCCAATGTACTGCACGCTACGAAATCACAGTGACAAGTGCTGTAGAAGATATTTGTAAGATCTTTCTATTAATATAAACCATTTTTTTAAGGTAAATATGACATGAATGGAATAAAACATCGTTAAAACAAAAACGAGTGTCAAAAATACTTAATTTTGAGGTATTAATAAAATCATTTAAAACACGTGATAGCAAAAAATGGAAAGCAAATCTGATTTTATGATGATTATCTCCTCCTGTTCATCATATTTACATTTAAATGAGGATTTTGTTGCAAACTAGTACAATTAGGGGAGGCCTACGTTCAGCCGTGGACTTTAAAAGTCTGGTAGATTTATACATAGACTAGCTGAAGTACCTGTGCTTCGTTATGTGACAAAAAAAGGTTTTACTCGCTAACTGTTGGAGGTACATAAAAAGTCATAAGGACCTTCCGGATAGAATTTTACATGTTAACCTCGTATATGCCATCAAATGTTTGCTATTTTTAGCGTTCTCTTTTTATTTAAATGTAAAAATGAAGGTCCGAAACCAAAGAGTATTGTGACGTCACTAAAATTGTCGCCATCTTTAAATAGCGAAACACATCGAAATCAAAAGTAGCCTTTAGACTACTTTTAATTTGACCATTTAAGTAAGCTACATCCATGCAAAATTTGATGTAAATGAGATCAGTGGTTCTTGCGTAACACAGAGACACATGCCATCTCATTTTTATGTCTATTTATACATAGATATAACAGCATAGTAGTATATTATACTGTTCCAATCACCCTGTAGAGCAGGTATAATTAATTTGACTAATGAATTATATATTTTGTTAACGCACCTATAAAACGAAGACAATTACTAAAATACACGTTTGTCGAAAATGATAGGCTATTGATTGCCACTGAGTTTTACTTCGTAGTGGAATATCAAAATAAACGTACAATGTCAGATCAATCAAGGGAGAATGATAAAGTTGATTTTGATAATATACCTTCATCGGAACCCCTCAGTGGCAATGAAATAGTTATCAGTGGCATATCAGGCATATTTCCTGGATCAGAAAATGTCAAGAAGTTTATGGAAAACCTGTACGATAAGGTAAGAGTTTATATTTTTGTGAAATGCTTATAGTTTATTAAAATAAAAAAGCAAAATAAATTTAATTGTTAGGAGAATTTTTGTGTTACGAGTTTTTGTTGTTATTAGAATTATAAAAGAGATATAGATTCGAATTCAACGCTTCACTTTTTTGTATCTTTTTTTCATTCTGCCGGAATTTTTGTTTGCGCTTGCGCTTTCCGTACTCTTTTGGACTCTGATCACATGATTTCACTATTGCCATCCCATAATTTAAGTGTCAGTAAGCACTCAAACCAAATGTACAATAAACGAAAGTAAAGACGTAGTAGATAGACGTCTAGTAATACAATTTCATGAACTTACTTCTTTAAATCTGTATTACCCACATTTACTGCCATTTCCATTTTTCAAAAGTTAAATGTAATTATATAACCTATAAGTCTTATTGCAATAAGTATGTTCACGTATGATCTAACATAAAAATACAAATGACAAATGCGATTCCACAAAATTGTTTTGAGGTTTTAGTGTATGATAAAAAGAGAGAGAGAGAGAGAAAGAGAGAGAATTGCGCACTCGGCTTCGTACTCGCCTGCTCGTATGCTCCCTTAATTGTAGTAGACTCGATACACGCACGCAGGCACACACAACACACAGCATTTTACGATGTGATGATTTCTACTAAATCGCACTACCCATAAGGAACTTCCTTCCAATAATATTGCATGAAATTAAGTCAAGAAACCTAAATCAAGTTCATGTCAAAGCTTATAATAATATAACGCGAGAAAGTTGCAAATGAAGCTACAATAAAACATGAATAGTTCACCGTTATTCACCGATTGAATAGTTCACCGATTTATCTCTTTACAAATTGGAATATATTCCAGTACATCAAAAAGGTATTGAAGGTTTTACGTAAGTAGTTCTTATCGGTTTGGTAAACTTAAATCTGACGATAAGGCAGACGGGCTACGTGATAGAAAGTAGTCACCGTCGCCTAATGACATTTGCAACCCAAAGGAGTAGGCAATATATCGCCAAGCCAGCGGACTTTTTTCACGCCTTTTTTGAAGAACTTCATATCATAGCGCTCCGGCAATACCTCAGAAGAAAGTTCATTCAACAACTTGCACAACTGTGGCAAAAACGAGCGTGCTGACTGTAACCCTGTTTGAACTAAAACTCGAAATATATGTTTAAGGTGGACATGGTGGTCCCTGTGGACTTTTTCAAAAATCTGCTTGAAATGCCCCGTCATCAAGGAAAAGTGAATGGCTTAGAAAAATTTGACGCTCAGTTCTTTAGAGTAACATTCAATCAGGCTGCTTCGATGGAACCAATGGCGAGGAAGCTAATGGAGTTAGCTTATAGTGCCATATTTGACGCAGGTAAATATTAATTTATGCTCACAATAGTGATCCACAATTTTTATTGTTAAGTTGCCATTAGATATAACATATAAATATGCCATTAGGTAAATGATTCACATAGTTGTACTACAGAGGAAGCACTTTCACTTCTATTTCTACTCTTTAACAGTAGTGGTAAGTACTAAGAAGTTCTTGTTTAAAGGGTGTGGTTCTAGACAGACATTGCAAATTAGTCCTTAAGGAAAGCAACGCATCCTACCGAGTTTCTTACAAACATTCATAAGATGCGAACAGTGATAGCCTAATGGTTGAAACTCGGTCTGTCAGTCGAGAGTCCGCGGATCGAATCCCAGGCACTCAGGATTGATTTTTAAAATTTTTAAAATTATGTGCCTATTAGAAATTAATTGTCACTGCGTTACGGTGAAGGAAAACATCGCGAGGAATCCTACACGCCAAAATTTCTTTGAAGAAAAGTTTTAAAAGGTGTGTGAAGTGTACTAATTCGCACTTGGCTAGCTAGATGGACTAAGGCCTAAAACAGTCCCCTTTTTGGGATAACTCCCACGCCCCGTAGTTGGATAATAATATATTGACGATGATTCTGTTAGTTTGTTAGTTGTGATTAATTTCACCATGGTATTATTTTAGGTATTAACCCTTTAGAATTTAATGGACAAAAGCTCGGTGTATTTGTTGGAACAAATCGTCTTGATACACAAGATGTATTCCTTTACGAGAGCAACAAACAAAGCAGTTTTTTCGTCACCGGGTATGAAAATCTTATTTTTTTAATGCTTTCTTATCATATATAGCTAATACTGCCATATATAAACTACATAAAAATTGCTACACAAAAAGTAAACACAAATAGTTTCTAATATTTACTGGCCGGCAAATGTGCTAGAAGAGGTTCTAATTCTAAAAGGCCCTTGGATAGGGTGGCGGGCTATATGCATCCCGCAAACAGTGGGAATATATTTAAACGTAAAGAATTCGAGTTGTGGGATCTTTGGTTATTATCTTCATGAAATAGGGAATCAATTGTCAGGGTTTTATTGTTAATGCCAATATGAATGACAAAACATCCAGACTTCCAACAGATTAATGCTGATGCGATAAATTATACTATACTTTCATTTGCATCTACTGAATCAACAGCCAATTTCAAGTCATAAAATTATTATATAAACATTTTAGATGCAGTACAACAATGATGCCAAACCGTATTTCATATTGGATCGACTCGAAAGCGGCCTCCTACGCTGTCGACATGGCCTGTGTTGGCTCTCTAGCTTGTATGGAACACGCATACCATAGTATTATGACGGGCCAGTGTGATGCCGCTATTGTTGCTGGTTGTAATATTTGCCTTTTAGCGGAACCTTTCGTTAATATGAAAAGGTATAATTTCAATTTAAAAATATATGATTTCTATATTATTATGGAGCTGACCCGGCGAACATCGTTTAGCCTAGCAGTTAATAAATAAGCAGATTTAAGATTTTAAAATTAATACAAAAAGATAAAGCGAAAATTTTTATTAATAATAAATTATTAATACCAATAAAGCTAGTCGTCTTGGTGGTGCGTCATTAGTGCCAGCAAAAGATTCGCTTCGTTCACCAAATATTTTGGTACATCGGTTTGGTTTGGTTTACTTTTTAGACTGAGGCGAAATTTATAACCTGGTTAACGAATTGTGTCTCTAATTGAATATTACGTACTATTACAGTTATTCCTGGAAAGATCTTTTTTTCCGGAAAATGTGGAAATACCATAATTTTGTGAAAGTTTTGATATACAAAATATATTTATCCATACACGATATGAAGTATATGTTTAAATTGGACAAAAATAGGGAATCAAGCTACTAAATTATATATTTATTAAGAATAGAATAGAATAGAAAATGGCAGAACATTTATTATTAATGTTACAGTTAATATAATCTATTAATTTATGTTAAATATATATTTGACAGAGCTGGTCTTCTATGCTTGGATGGAAAAACAAAGTGTTTTGACAAAAACGGCGATGGTTATGTCAGATCGGAATCTATAAACGTTATATTGTTACAAAGAGCTAAGGACGCAAATAGGTAAATCTCCATTTTAATAAGTCCACTTTCTTATATCTAACTTAAATGAATTTAAATAAATTATTGACTTAAATAATATTAATTTCAGAATATATTCAGAAGTCCTTTATTCTAAAGTAAAACATGGCTTAAGCCAGGGTGACGAATTCTCGCCTAAGCGACATATAAGGGAAATGACAAATTTCTTTGAAGAATTTTACTCTGACATTAATATATCTCCCCATGACATAGAATATGTTGAAGCAAATGGTTCTGGTAGGTGCAACATAATAAATACTCATAAAACTTTCTACGTGGATAATTTTATTTTTCATTTTCGTTATTTCACCGGGTTCGTGTTAGCCGGGACCGGTTTACTCATTGGTTTGCCGGACAATACAAACATGGTAATGAGTATTTATACAAAACTAAGAGAAGCTACAGTTGATGAGATCGTTTCTGAAATTGAGTATTTATATGATGTATTCAATTTAACAGGACTTGCTGAAGCGGACGCTAATGAAATGGAAGCCATAGGGAATGTTTTTGGTAAAGAATTACCTATTAAAATTGGGAGTGTCAAATCTAATATGGGAAATAGTGAATCAGCTTCGGGATTGTGTGCAGTTACTAAGGTAATTACTACTAAATTTAAAGTAAGGTAAGGATTCGAATCTTGATAAGATTTCAATCCTCCTTTTTAATAACTTGTAATATACTTTTATATAACATATAATTATACTTAGGAAGTGTCAGATTGTCATAAAATTAATACACCTATTACAAATTTAATGTCCTCTAATAATTTTACTGATAAAATTTGAGGGTGTATAAACACAAATTAACATAATACATAATGCGATATTTTTATCTGTACTTCAGTTTATATTAAAAAAATTGTGAATTCATTATTAAACTATTAATGATTCCTCGCATTGTATTTTCGTTTTTACAATTACGATTAATATAATACTAATAAAATAAGTCTTAGATTAAAACTGTATGGCTCTATATTGGTTAACCATATTTACCAATAATTTCTTTTTAGCTTTGTTTAGCGTATCAAACTGGAAAAATACCTGGTAATATTAACTACACGGAAGCCCACGATATTCCATCCATACGTGAAAATAAAGTGGAAGTAGTAACAGAAAGTACACCATTTAAAAGGGGTCTTGTGGCAATAAACGGTTTCTCATACACAGGAATTAACGTACATGTACTACTTAAGGGACATTATAAACCGAAGGTAAGATACGTGGAAATGATATTTTATAAAACGCATAAAACCCTACTACTGTGGTTTCGTCTTTACCCTGGCTAATCCTTATACAATTACAAATGTATATCTTTCATACCATACTATTTTAAAATTAAATAGTTTATTTATTTATTTTCTTTATTCACAAAATCCACAGCTTGTAACAATCAAATTTACGCTATAAATTTATAATATAGGTCTTGAAGCCAATTACGGATTTACAATATACTTATTAAGCTAAAAAACGTCACAAAGTATTCACCACATTACTTAAAAATAGAAGTATGAAATAATAAAAATAGTTAAGGGTAAACAAAGCGCTCGAGATTCGTTTAACTGCGGAAGAGTGTGTATGTGTGTGCATGTGTGAACGTGATACAAAGTTTAATTATATTACGATATTTTAAAATAAATACATAAATATAGTTATTCAATTATTCCAATACAAAACTAAACAATCCAATGTATGATTTTAGATCGCTGGTATTTTTGTCAAAGGACAATTTAAATATATACCATTAGCACGTAAAATCCTTACGTGCTAATGGTAATAGCGACAAAAGAAATTATATACAGAAAAATACCTCCATATTTAAAGTAGAAATACTAGGCGACCGGCAGCCTATTGAACTTTACACTTTTACAACGAATAGTGAACTAAATGAGCGAAATAACAGAATGATATTTTTTGAATTTTAACCATTTTATTTCTTTAGTATTTTGGCCAGTCAAAAATAATGAAGAAATAAATATATTTTGTAATTGTAAAATAAAACTTACAGGACAAAAAAAAGTACTCAACTAATATTCCATATTTAGTTACTCTTTCTGGAAGACAAGAAGATTGTATTTCTAAAATCTTGAGCAAATTGGAATCTCAACCTTTAGATGCCGAACTAATAGGACTTTTACATAACATATTTAAAACGAATACACCGAATCACACTAGTCGTGGATTCACTGTACTAGGTAAGTTAAGAATGTATTTTTTATAAAATTAACACAGCAAAAGATCATCTAGTCAATTTGCTGTTCGTAATATTTCGCTCATACTCCTTTTATATAAATATCTTCGTAGTTCCATTACGGAGGCATCATGCTGTCTGCCTTAAATAGTATGTACCTCATATTTACATAAGACATGCTAACTTAAAGAAGTGAAATCTGCGGGAAGCTTTATTTGGATTTCTTCAAGGCAAAGGGCAAGAAGGTATTGTTGGGCAAGCGTGCCCCTTCTATTATCCTTTTCCATCTGGTATTCTAAGTGAAAAATATATCCTCTAGGATAGCGTTGAATATAGGAATATTGTGAGTTCTAGTTACGTTTAATTTACTTAACAGGTTTCCACATGTTGCTGTGATATGGATAATATGATATGATATGTGACTGCTCCTTGCTAAAAATCGATGGATCGAAAGATAAGCGAATTTTTCTAATTTGTCATGTTTTTTATTATTTTTTTAGATGTAAATGATACGGGTGAGACCATATGTTTAACTAAAAGCATTTCATATTTCACTGGAGAAGATCGACCGGTTTGTTTTATGTACAGTGGAATGGGATCACAATGGCCTGGCATGGGTAAAGATCTGATGCAAATACCAACTTTTAAAAAGGCCATTATGAGGTAATGATTTAACTTTACGAATGTTTAGTAAATAAAATATTCTTCTTTTTCTTTGCGGGTAGTCGCAGCATTCACACGTAAATTTAGTGTGCTCCTTATTGTCTGTACCTAAGTAGGTAGACGTTAAAAAAATCGATTAAGTCGGTCGAAGGCTAATGACTTCGACCCCGGTTGGGAATGACAATTTATGTTCAAAGATGATTTCATTCATTCTAAAAAATGTACTTTGTATTGTTACTCATATATTAATTTTTCTTTATCTTCTTCTACTTTCCTTTAGTCTGGAAACAAGCAAACAGTACCTCTTTGCTGAAGAATTCGAATGCTGTTTCTGTATCGTATTTTCGTCCTATCTCTATCCTGCCATTTCCCTCTAAAGGACTTGAACATATTGTCCATAAGCAAATTTCTTCTTTTCTAATTACTAATTCCCTTTTAAGCCCTTACCAGTCTGGTTTTCGACCCGGTCATAGCACAGTAACGGCATTGCTGAATATCATAGATGATATCCGATGGGCGATTGACAACAAACCCCTAACGCTATTGGTCCTTTTGGACTTTAGCAGTGCTTTTAGCAGTGCGTTTTCAAATCCATTAACATTTCATCTTTTGCCATCACATGGTTTAATTTCCATCTTCAAGGACGATTACAGCGATTTATCCACGGAGAGTATTTCTCGGACAGCTGTGAGCTCGCTGCTGGTGTTCCTCAGGGTGACGTTCTCTTTCCGTTGCTATTTTTATTAATTCTATTACAAATTTTATTTCCTCCCATTTCCATCATTATGGAGATGATTTTGGATACCGTTGATTTATTGCGCCGAGCGTTTTTAAAGAGATTAACACTCTTAATAATGATATCTGTCGGATAAGTGAATGGGATAGGGCGTTTAGAATTTTGGTAAATCCAAGAAAATCACAAGCGATTACAATTGGTAGCAAGTACCATTACACTTTACTGGAATTCAGAAAATTGCTAACACTATTTATAGATGGCATTCTTATTCTGTACTCTAATACGGCTAAAAGCCTTGGCGTTATTATGGATTCCAGCTTATCATGGAATACTTATGTGCGAAAAGTAAGTCGCCGGGTCCACTTCACTTTGAACTCACTCAAATGTCTTCAAGGTTTTTTGCCCTTTTAAAGTAAAAATTCTCTAACTCAAACTCTCATTCAGCCGACTTTAGATTACGCGGACGTTATTTATAACTCAGAAGAGTCACTAAATAAACATGAGCACTTGCAGAATCTTCGTATTTGATTTATATCGTGTATAAATCGTGTATCGTATCTCTCATTTTCGCATGGATCTC
>DWTU01003486.1:0-10366 GCA_018251515.1 Cecropterus confusis
ATTGAAGTTTTTAGGGAAGTGATATGAAAACTGACAGTGGGTTTGTCTTTTTTTTTTTTTTATTGGTCGGAGTAGCAAACGGGCATGCAGTCCACCTGATGGTAAGTGGTAACTGCCGTCCATGGACATCTGCAAGCAACTTCATATAGATCAGGGGTCTCACCTGAAGTTGATCACAGATACGTTGTTACTCCTGAGGACTAAGATGATCGCCTCGTGTATATGTGAGCCGGCAGCCACACCCTTCCAACGAAACGCAAGAACTGCTTTACGCTAGAAATAGGTGTGGCGGTGGTACCACCCCGGTCGAACTACATTGGTTCTACCACCTGGTTCATTGTTCATATGTTCGACTCTGCGAGACATCAAATCTACTTATAAAAGCTTTTTACGTTTTTTATCTCTCCTTTCATTTGATTTTTCAAGTCAGGGGTATTTTTAAACAATTTGGATTACATTTTAACAGTCCTGGGTGTTTTCAAAATTTTGAATTTGTGCTTTGTCTTAATTGATAACTCAATTATTTATTCTATTCACATCGGGAGTACAATCAGTGATAAAATAAACATATTTAAAGTTACTCATCCTCCTCTCAAGAGATTTGTGCGATGATACCTACCATACTGTGTCGTATTTCCTATAGAGACGCCAATATTCAATTGATCTCGGTAATTGAACAGGACGAATTCGACAGGTTATGCAAAGGATAGCCTGTAATTAAGCGAACTTGCTCTCTCTCCCATTTAACGGAAATGTGTATGTTTTTATTCCTTCTGAATACTACCATGCAGTCTTTTCTAATTATGAAATGTTCTTGTCAGTTAGTGTTTGGGTCATATGGAAGATATATTTATCAATTTGAAAAAAGAAACGAGCATCACAGTTGCGTATTACCCCTGATCTCTAAGACGGTATGCTTTTTTTTGTTATCGAGAGGTAATCCTTCAAAAGACATACGACGCCGTGGAAGCAATGACATGGTTATGTAGGATTTTTACCGCATTAAAGCCCTCTGGCCTTCTTCAGCGCTGCATGGAGGGCTCCAGGATCTCTAGCAGAAATATCTAGCAATCTTACTAGCGAAATGCCCATTTTGGACGCTTCCCCGGATAGTATTTAGGTACGCTCACTGTAACCTTCAGGTGTTTACAATGGCATGCGACCACACATGCCGGCGTCATTTCCGGGGTCGCTTGGCTGAACGGTTCGAGCTACCACTCTTGCCGACCGCAACCCGGTAAGGCGGTAATCCCTTAATTATCATATCCATTAAAACGAAACACAGTAGCGTTTAATATTGCTGTTGTAACGTAAAATAAAATGTAACGGTGGTCCCACCAGTATCTCACCACAAAGAGTTTTACCAACTTACAGTTGAAAAGTAATGTTAAAGTTTAAAGGTAAAGTCGAACCATACTGTTTCGACCTATATCCCGTTAACCATACCTACTTCTAGCGTGAAAAAGTTCTGCGTTGCGGTGGAAGGATGTGGATATAGACTGGCTTATATATGAAGCAACTTGGTGTACGGTGGAAGCAATACATCTGTAGTCCTCCTACTGTAGTGTCCTCTTTATGGAGTTATTTTATTGCTAAGCGTCTATTACTCTTTTTAGAAACAGTGATAAAAATTGCTCTTGATATTAAATTACAATTAACTTAAAACCTTGTGAGTTAAATTTTAAGAACAAGTAGTAGAAACGTAATAAATTTAGTAATAGATGATTTTGAAGTAATTTTGTCGTTGCTATATAATTCCGTAAACATTCACGCACTACGTTGTAGGCATCGCTGGTTCTGACTAACCATTTACTTTATAGGGTCTATTAAGCCGAAGTATCTCAGCTCTATTATTTCCGAGTCCTTGAGCCTAACAATTTGAAACTCCGATTCGTGCATTAGCTGCGATTTGGACCCGCCTATCACTACTGTTTATTTAGCAGAAAACAAGGAATATTATTATTATCCTGTTATAATATTCACTTTGGTCCTCCGCAGCCCGGGGCCCGAAAGCTCTTAATGCCAAGTCGGCCTGACCTCATGGCAGCTCCATTAAGCCGTTTATACATAATGTATGAATTTGTTATGCCGTTTGATGTAAAGAAGCCTTAACTCAGGTAGTGCTAAGGTCTAAAGACAATTTTGTCTACGTTGAAAGCATCTATCGCGACACTAAAAGGTAAATATGGATTTGAATATGTCACTCACTTTAAAGAAGGTCTATCGCCGTTAAGGTGCCTGGTCTGTGTATCAAATTATTTTGTGTTTTAAAAGGTCGAATTTTAATGTGAGTGAATATCGCTGAAATAATATGTTGAAGAGTCAATATAGTTTATTGATAGGACACTTTGTTTTTTGTATAATTATTAATTTTTGTGATACATTTTACTACAAATGAAATAAATCTTCAATATTTTAACGAAGTAAGAAAGGTTCTTATCACAGTGTTTCGAAGTGTCTAACACAGGTGGCTTTATATGCATAATGTCTCTCGATATCTTACCGGCTGAAGCGATGAGTCTTCGCTTTGTATGTCAAACGTGTAATTCTTCAAAGTCATTTCAAGCTACTCCAAATCCACTACAGCACGTGGATGTTTCCCCCAGAAAATATGACATGTAACAATTCCTAGCTATGCGTGTTGGAATGGATGGAATGGATGGAAGACACTGCCGTCCATCCCCTTAAATTGATCACCTATGAGTACAGGGTTTGAGTAAGTATTTAATGTATAAATAACTAACTGTGCTCCGTTACATAACAAAAAAATTGGTTTTATTCGCTAACCTTTGGATGTACATGAACAGTAATGAGGATCTTCCGGATAGAAAATTAAATGTTAACGTCGTACATGCCTTATATTTTCATTTTCGTACGTATTTTCATATTTCCATTTTACATAAAATGAGAACGCTCTTTTTATGTAAAATGGGAATATGAAAATCTAAAACCAAAGGGTGTAGTGACTTCAATAGTCGCCATCTTTAAATAGCGTAAAATATCAAAATCAAAAGTAGCCTATAGACTGACTAGGTAAATAACCTACATCCATGCAAATGAAATTTTTTAAATCGGACTAGTAGTTATTGCGTGATTGAGTAACACACAGACACACACCTCTCATTTTTATATAGTAGTATAGATATAGTTTAAGTACGCCTATAAGTTAAGAAGAATTCCCGGTATGAACCGGCACCAGAGGATTAAATTAACGATATTTCTATTATAATTTAATTGATATTTATTACTTAGTTCTATTAATAATTAAAGGATAAAATGTGCCTATATCTGACATCGGATAAATATTAAAAGTCTAGTATGTTGCAAATCTTACTTTATTGGACGAATCATGTGTCTAATTCTACTACGATAATATAGACCATATAAAATGACGTTGACCACTTTACACCATAAGAACAGCAGGATCATATGCTTCAAATATCTGTATGTGAGGTATACGTCTGATGTTTCTCACTTTATTTTCCTCGCAACGACTCATAATACCAGACATGTATAGCAAGATAGTTAAAACTTTAATTACGAGTACGCGGAACATTTAGCTGCATATTAATTAATTACGTTGATATTGTAGTCGGAACTTCCCCTTGTGTAACAGGATACATGTTGAACTTAGAAATTCAGTTTACATAAACTCATATTAATATGGTGAGCTAAGTAGTTTTCATATTCCATATTACTGTTTGATAGAAAAAAATCTAAAATCTTTAAAATGGTTTAAAGTCATTATATAAATTTATAATACAAATTACTAAAAGGACTACATGAGACCCAAGAACATCAACGTAAATAACCGCTACATATTATTTATTATTTATACGAGCGCGAGTATTTGCGTCAGTATGTAACAATACAAAACATTACGCATTCTCTATTACTAGGATTGTGTTTTGACATTCACGAGACCCTTGGAAATGCAAATTTCGGCGTCATGCATACATACATATTTCTCGGCCAACTTTTTCAAAGAATACACAAGACTCGCACAACTTATAACAATGTCGTCAACTTCACTGAGGGCATTTACAAGTCACAAAGCAAATACGTTTTCGTGTTCACTCGGAAAAAAGACCGAGAACAAGCCCCGGGATGGGACCTAAGTAAACCTGCTCGTGGGCTTTCAACCGCCGTAGCCACGAAGAAACCACGCTGTGAACCTCCGGACAATTTGTTGACGGCCCCAGACAAATATTCATATTTAATTCGTTTCGCTTTGAACCTACTTATTAGCAAATAGGCGGTCAAAGGTCCGAATAAGAGAAGATTGAAGTTTTCGGACAGCGGAGTAGTCAATTCGTCACTTTGTAATTAAGTTTGAGTACGTTACTGAGTTACTTTTATTAAAATTGTTTTTGATGAATCAACTTCATAAATTTTTATCGCTTACTTCTCGACATCGGAATTAGCTTTTGTATTAAGTATCAACGAAAATATACTATTTAATTAGATATAGTGGTAGGACTGGTATAAATTGAGAAGGTTGGAGTAAATATTTTGTGGAAAGAATCGGTGAAGTATTATAAAAATAAATATTTTATGTACGTCTGTATACACAATGTCAAGTAGTAAGTGCTTCCATAATAATTAAAGCCATAAATCTTATATCTTTAAAACCAGTATTATCTCATTGCATCTCGTTGTTTTATTCGAAAAAGTTTAATAAAAGGTGTCACGAGGGATTATCCTGTCTCGAGATACGCGTTTAATACAATTTCAAGTATCTACTTAAAGTTTTGATGGAGGTTGAAACAACGCATAGAATATTCAATAGTTTATTCAGAGAGATATAAGGATCTGATCCGAAATATTAGATAATATTGCAAAATTTTAACAAATATTTAATTAATTACAATTACGTACGGCGAAGCGGATAATAGGGAAGCCTATAAAATATATCTGAAACATATTTGTGCAATGTTGAAAATTTATTTCATCCGTGCAACACATTTTACTCAACCGAATGTAGCATCATAAATATGATTTTCATTTGGTTACCTTTGAATTAAACTCATGTAAAATGAATTAATACTAATTGTATCTTTTTCCTCACACAACATTTATATTATAATCGAAATTGGAAATTGTATTAATTTTATGTATTTTATTTTCAATAAGAGGTTAAGCCCGCTAGTCATGTCAATTTAGTAGGTTTGGTGATTTATTTAAACTAGTTTTATTTTATTATTTCGACCTAATTACATCATTATAATTCATAATTATATTTATATCAAATCAGTTATTGGTTGGTCCCTGTAACCTATTTTCAACTTCAAATATGGAATATAGAAAAACGATATTTTTCTGATATTTCCGAAAGTAAATATTGATTTCTGAAGCAGTTTTCGATCGCTTAAATCGGTAGGTCAACCAGAACTTTCAGCGATTTCGTTTAAAGAAATTATCCACAAACCGTTTCTCTATTAAAGTTCAAAAACTTAACTTCATTCTCGGGTTCATCATCCCCACGATAAAACATTAGGTAGCAACCCATCGTGTTAATCTAAATATCCTATTCTGTTTGAACAAACAAATTTCAGTCGCAAATTCGCAATTTCAGTCACAAAAACACGTCGTGCGGTCAGACCCCACATCACTGCTACAGAAGGCGATTACGTGTACATTGCGTTAAATAATTAACGATACTTATAATAAATTCTGTTTTTAATTCGATCTGGCGTTGGCGCCAAAGAGCACTGCGGTTGTACGGTGTCTGTATATCGATATTGAATGGAATAATTTGGCCCGACCTCGCGCGCTTTGAACTTTAATTGAAATATTTAAAATGTAATTATTATTTAAATTGTATGATTATAAACAAGTTTTATATTGGTGTAGGTACAGTTCGCAGTGTAATAAAACGCGTGTTTGTTCTTGTGATGAAACGTTTGTATAAGTATACAACTAATACTTTAAGTTTTCTACTGGGTCAGTAAATTAATTCCATGTTTTATAAGAAACATAGCGAATAATTAGAAGGGTCACCGTACCTCAAGTGATTCATTATCGCTTATGAGAATTTGCTTACTAAACCGGGGAAGTGGACTAAAGAGAGTTTTGAAGGAGACCCCTGTTGCCTTTTTAAATCTTATTATTATTTAGCTCACTTTCAAAACAATATTTTTCATTACAATAATTTATATTTGAATTTATTCTGAGATTACGAGGCCAGATTTAACTATAATTCTGTTAACTTTTGTTATGTGCACAAGTTAACAGAATAATACAGTATAATTTACACATAACTATGTGTAAAATAATAGCAAAATGTATCAATTCTTTGGCGGCTTGTATAGCACACTGGTAATATATAATTTAACGCTAGATTTGATCTCTTATCGCCACATATCTTACTTTTGATTTGAGACCTCCAATTTCTGAGTTTCGGTGGTTGTTAGCCTGTTTTAGTATGTTTCTATTTTAGTCTAGTCGACAAGTTCAAAATCGTGTTAATTTTTGATAAAGGTCCTAAAGTTATGTCCGATAGATCATTGGATTCGGAATGACGTCTAGAAAAAATTATTCGACGGATTTTACTGCATGATAAATATTGCAAAAGTTATTAACAAATTAAGATGACAAAAAAGGTATTTCGTTTTCTCGAAATCTATTAATATTGAAAAAGTTATCTTCCTCTTTATGAATCTTCTATTTTAAATTTCTCAAATGTTAACAGTTTTTGAGTAATAATCCGAAAAACTAAATATCTTATTTTTCATCTTAATTTGTTAATAACCTTTACAATTTTTATCATGCAGTAAAATCCTTCAAACACATATTTCTAGGCGTCATTCTGAATCCAATGAGCTATCGCACATACATATTTTAGGACCATTATCAGGAATTAACACGATTTTGATGTTATCGAGTAGACTATGACACGCTCCAAACAGGGAAGTATAGAAATCCATATCTTTATTATTATCATAATTACTCGTCTTATCTAGACATTAGTTAATAATAACAATATACACCAGAAGTGAAGACGTTGAACCATGATCAATGTACTCACTGTCGTTTTGTTACTCAGTAATTACTAAGTTGAAAGCTTTCTTAGGCTTTTGCTGATAGACTTATAACAAGTTGCTTTTCACATTTCTATGGTATAAGAAGCAAATAAAAAATTTACCGCCAAAATTCTACACGAACGCCACGACTTCTGGAAGTGTGACGTTACCCTTTGAAGAGTATAATTTGTGAGCAAAATTACAGGTTTATTAAGTTAAATAGATATTCGCAGCATTATTACTTTTTAAGACAACAGAAAAAGCAGAGGCCGCTTACGTTCGTAAATCTATATTATCAACTGTTACATGCCTCTAATAAACTAAATAAACATCATCCGTTGTAATTTTTAATATATCTACATTATTCTATTTTTAATTCCATTTCTATAACTTAAGGCATTTCATACAGTAAAAACTATTTGAATAAAAGGTTATTTTAGACAAAGACGGTTGAATAATTTGGCTTCATTCGAGATGTCATTTATAATTAACTAAGTATTCTCAAAAAGATTGACGATGATTTCTCAAATGAAGAAAAAATGTAAAGCTTGAACCATTCAGCTCAGTGGTAATAAATTAGCTGATAAATGGAGCGAAGTTATAATTTCACCTTTTTCTCATTATGACAGCTTTTCTATTTTGAGTCGAATTAATTAAAGTGATTGAAGTAATTATAACCTCAATATATATAATTATAATATATTTTAGTTCCTCTAAATGAAACTCAATTGAAATAGAACTCTTTAAATATATGCCTATATGGACCTAATTATTGGCAACCAACATGATGGTAAGTGGCAATTGCTGTCCATGGACCTTTCTCAACAATTCCATGTTGGTTGCTACACCTCGGAGACTAAGAACTTGGAAAACTTCGAATTGGTATGTCTAACTACCATTCTTACAAACCAAAAAAGTAAAATTTAAGGTTGCAACTATATAAGGCAAAAATTAGTGTTGAGCAGTTATCTCCGGAGGCGAACTTTAGAGAGAGCCCTATTCATAAACATTTTTACATTTAAATAAATAAATTATATTTATTCCTAGATACATATACAAAACAATGAATCCTTTATATAATGAACAATCTCAGATAAAGTTGACGCTTGTTTTATTGTTTGTTATTTATATGTTGTATTATTCCACGTAAGATAGATTGAGGAAGCCATGAGTATTCAGTGAAATTAACATTTCTACATCGCTAGTATGCTATTTCTATTTTCAAAAAATAAATCCCCGATATAATAGGATTACGCTGAATATCGTATACTCTTTGTAAAATGGGGAAGTGAATGTTTTGTATGTTACTTAAAACTCTTAAAAGCATTGCGGATTAACGGCATAGTCTACTTTTGAGCTTCCGTTTTGAGAAACACTATTACATTTATTGTTTACGCCATCCCACCGTCTGTCTATTTTACTTTTTTCATAATATATGTAATTTTATATGAAAACAATGTATTAATTTCAAGAAAAAGCTTTAAGTAAGGGTTCTAAAATCCAATAAAATTTCCCATTAGTTCCCATTTTTATTGCTCTAACATATGGGGGATAACGCGATATAATAATATAATCTTATTATAGATCCGTAAGCACCGAATGGCTAACTTTTATGGTTTAAGCTAGCAGTACTCCTGCATCATCAGGATCGAGGAGTAGAAGGCAAAATTATTTCATCGTATTATTTTGTCCTAAATACCTAATGTTTATTCCAAGTTTCATGAGAATCGGTTTGGGGGTAGCCGAGTTATCCCAATTTATTTCAAAAACAAAGGGGAGTGATGGTAGTTACCACCCTATAAGTCGAAGAGCTTACCATCGGATCACACGTATGTCCAAGAAAAAAAGTTCCGTAATGAAATTTGCCATCAAATGAAAGAAAAAAAACAGTAAATCGGTTCAGAAACACTTGAGAGTTATTCAAGATCATCGGTTTTTACAATTTTCCGGGAAATTGTCGAAAATTTAGCAATTTTTCTTAAAAAAGGACCCCCTATGATTAGTTTAGCATCCAATGTCGAACCGTGTTAATCGGTAAACGCATCGCGGAGTAAAGTCAGAACATACATAAAAAAATACGTGCCGAACAGATAACCTATTTCCTTTGGAAAGTCGGTTAAAATGTATCTAATAAATTTCTTGAACCCATAAGTCTGTCGCGTGATAATTTTAACTAATAATATAAACGCGAATATTTATAGTACTTATTTTCTTGCTTGTAACGTCGTCACGCCTCAGCTATTCAATCAATAATCATGAAACTTTGCACACATATTGTCAAAAAATTATATAGGGTAGATACTGCTCACCCAGAAAATGTGTGAAAGCCATGAAACATGTACTATTCCCGAAGAATAGATAAGCTATATTTTTAACACTATTCACACACCTTTAGTCTCCCAATATTAACAAAATGCAATTAATTAATTTAGTTCACTGCAAAGTAAATTAAAACGTATAATGTTTAGTACCGTAATAAAGTGATTAAATTTTATTACGAGTATAAAGAAATACTCATACAATTGGTCGATTTCAATGCTGTTTACACTCATAATAATTTACGGATATCCTGTAGAATATCGATTAAGTTGGCAAATGGTTACAGTTACGTAATAGAGTCATATGAAAGATGGTTGAAAAGCGGAGGTCCTAGGCGAGCCGAATCGTGACGCCTGTATCTAGACTTTGGCGTTTGCATATTGATATTTTGATTTTTTTAATTTTTTGCTATTAAAATATTTCTATGAAAATGGTAATTGGAGCTTACAAGGAGCAACAGTATGGGATGGAGGGGCGCGGGGGGTTATTTACTGTTTTTATATATTAAATGTGCATGTGACTGAAGTGTCTACCATTTACTATTTCTTGAAATCCTGCATCTCTGAAATCAGGACTTAAGGCCAGAATTAACTGGTTATTGTAATGCCATCGGTCTTTGACCGCGAACGAATCTACAAGTAAAATATAGTAAGACATAAATTAATAGAAAAAAATCAACCGATCACGCCGTTACAATGAGTGACCATGGCATTTACGCTCAGTTGAGTGCTGTATATGGAGTTTGGAAATGAAATGCATTTTAATCTTGTTTTTACTGTGTACACTCTGTAATTTGCTGTTATTGTAACGTACGGTGCTGGTCGACCACGGCAGCTTGTTACGGTATGGACACGCTTATGATTTTTTGTTATAGAAGTAGCAAACGATCATGTCCTCCTGGTGTGGTCACTGCGTTCGTTTGCGTAACGTTATAAGAAAAAACACATCAAAAAGTTATAAAAGGTGGTAGAACTCTTTGTGGTTCGACTCCGGAAGTACCACCGCCACACCTATTTTAGCCTACC
>DWTU01003487.1:0-10364 GCA_018251515.1 Cecropterus confusis
GAGGGCCAGCATGCGCGGAAGATAAATTCGTCGTTTTGGTGCGTGCGAGAGATGGCGCGGGCGGCGCGGGGAGGCGCGGAGGGCGGCAGCGTCGGCGCGCGGAGGCTGTTGCGCTCAGAGCACCTGCGCCCGCGCTCCGAAGCGCCGCACGTCGCGTGCTCGTGTACCCGCGCCCGCGCACCGGCCTGCGCCGCTCGCAGCGTCGTGACGCCGCCCACGGTACGTGACAAGCCGGTGGCGCGTCGGGGTCGGGCGACAGCGCGTTCGTCACTGCGCTGAGCCGTCGGCTGGCACACTCGGTTGAGCTGCCTGGCCGGTTTTGTAATTTCGCCGGGCGGGCCGTGACGTCACGAGACTAGTTTGACGCGCGTGTGTGACGGCCTGCGCCAGGACGCCCTCGCTGCGACGTCGCTGCCGCCCCCGACCTTAGTATCAGTGCAATGACGTGCTCGTTTGTATACCACAGCCGTTGATAACAGTATTGTGACGATAACTTCGTAGTTAACGTAATTTTCCTCCAACGTGTTCCGAGAGCTGGCTTCTTTGTTTGACATTGGTATCTTGTTGATATATATTCATTGAGTATGTTTAGAATGTGAGTAATCTTAAAATATCTTCTTATATTCAAAATATTGTGGTGTGAAACCCAAATTATACGTGCTGTACCTTTTCATACGAATAGTTAGCACACGGAGTTGTTGGCTTCTGTGTGTGAGTAAATTACGTGCGCTTATTTCTTGTATCGATGTGTTCGGCGAGCTTCATACATATGTCGATGTGTGCGAGCGTACACTTCGACGTCCCAGCTTCGCCGCGGAGCCTTTTTGTAATTTTATTTTTCCTCCTGCAGCGAGGGAATAGCGCTCTCAGGCATGTGGTAACTTATACAGACGTCATCTAGATATTTCCGTTGGAGTTAGTTACTTTTACAGATACCTTTAAACGAATCTTGTTATTTTTACGAGATGTAAAACAATACTAAACAGCACGTATATGTTTGTATACCTACCTAATATCTTAATTACCCTCTGACAATGAACGATCTTATGCATTAAGCAATTATTTTTAAATAATGATAAGCTGATACTGTGGTTAGATAAAGTAACTGTTACTATTTATGTTTTTAACACTCTTTTATTTACAGTATAATAGCCGTTCATATAAATGTGGACTTTCGGCAAATTTTAAGTACAAACAAAGTAAATTTCGAAGTTGTGTCAAATACCTTGTATGGGCAAACAAGCGGTGGAATTATATCTGTCCAGCTCTAACTTATAAGTCACGTCACAGGACGGAATCAGATTCTGTCTCTTTTGCTCCGTCCTTTCTACCTTGAGTGCCTGAATTGAGAAAGCTTTTGAAACATGATAACGCAATTGCGAAGCCTTTTGAAAACATTGACATTATTAATATAATTCAATGAAACAATTTAGGTTTATTTTTTTTGTTTTCGCTGACCAATTGTAATAGCTTGAAGCGCAAAATATGCTTCTACTTATTTTGTATCAACAGTGGAATTATTAAACCAAACTTAATTGATTTTCTTATATTGATCTATAAATTAGTACCTTTATTGTAGGATTATCTGAGCTAATAAGTATCTGTTACCATAATTCTTTTCCTAGAATTTTAGGTTAGTCGGTTCTAAATATAGTAAAGGCGCTATATCAACCGATTGTAGGTATAAAACTGTCAATTGTAGTTCTAAATTAACAGTTAAAACTACTTCGGAAGTTGTATTTTTTGTTAAAGAGTCTTACTTGTTCTCTTATAGGTAAGTGTTGTGTTCCAACAAGTCAAACAAGCACGTGGTTACCATAGTGTTTCCAGTTTTACCGTTTGGTGGTGCTTTCTGCCGGCCAGGGCAGTTCCTGAACAAGTTCGGGCGCTTCTCGGGGATCAGGTGCCACTTGATACTTGTTGTTTTCTAACTGGATTCGTATCAGCTGTTACATATACCCTTTGGAAAATTAGTTTGTTTCTGCATTATTATAATTTACGTAATATGTATGAATTAAGATGTGATTGAAAATTTGTGAACGTATGTAGTGAGTGATATAGGTTATGCCATTTCTATCTAATAAAGTCATTATTAGATAGAAATAATGCAATGGATTCGATGTATTTTTTAATAATCTTATTTTATTAGGTAGCTTTTATTTTTTTTAGATTTGTCGGTGAATATTATAATGACAGTTTTATTACAACTTTGTTATCTTTCTTTGAACACCATTGATGGTTACTAGGTGGGATGATCTCATAGTATTTATTTTTGTGTTTGTGTGCGTGCGTGTGCAAGTATATGTGCGTGTGTGAAATGTGTGTTTCGAACGAAACATTAACGACTTTGATGAAATTTTGTATAGGAACATGTTTTATTTCGTTTATTTAGATTACAGGACATGAGGACACGAAAAGTTGTTATTCCACTAATAACAATAAACCATCCATCCACAAATTTTACAGTTAGTATTAAACAAGACCGGGCGGTACAAAATATGGCGTTGAAATAGTCATTTATTAACCAACCTAATAATATAAGTAGTTTAACTGAGTTTCCCCACACAAAATGTATACGTAAATGTGACATAGTCGACGCATGTTTGTTTTAAAAATAAGTACTGTATTGTGAATGACGTGAGGTTAAAATTTTTTTCGGGTGTTCTGGTTCAAAAGCTGAGTCTACACTGACGCAAGATATTAAAAAATAAGAAATAGAACTGCTTTAATTATAAACTTAATTAAGAATATGTAAATGCAAGATACCAATAAAACTTTTAGTAAATAAAACGAGCACGTCGTTAATTGTTACTATGAGCCACCGAACATTAATTTCAATCTGGTTAGGAGACTCGGGGCCCAGTTAGATCATAATAAGAGATTTAATTTCAGAAATATAAGTTGGGGCTGTCAAGTGTTGAGCGGGGCGCTCCTAAGTGGCGCCTCCGCCTGCACGAAGACGTGGCTACGCGTGCGCTGCGTAGCGTCATGTCCGTATCGCCCCAGCCCGCGCCCGGCTGCGAGGAGCGCGCACGCACCCCCCGAGCCCTCGCCTCGCCGGGCTCCACACCACGCTCGCCGGCGCCCGCGCATGCAGTCCTCGCTACCATGACGCCAGTGCAGCCGGCGCACGACTACTACCCCCACAAGGTTGAAATGGACTCCGATGACGGATACCCGCCCGAAGCGCACTCCTACCGCCATTCACCGCACGAATTAGCAGCTTATGCCCCAGATAGCAAAGTACCCGTTCAGCCTGATGTTTACGATCAGGGAATGGAATCGATTGATGAAAAGACTCCCATAGATCTCATATATGAAGATGATAAACAGACTGTAATATATACGACGACTCCAGACCAAAAACGAGTCGAAATGATAAGCGGACAGTTGGAAGACGGGCAGTTAGTCAGTGGAGGAGGTCAGTTGGTTGACGGAGGAGTGTCAGTTGTGGTGGGAGCCCCCGGACAAGGCACCGTCCTCGTTTTAGCTGATGAACTTGGACAAGTCATAACAATACCAAGGTAAGGTTTATGTTTACTTTTTTTACATTAATTTTGTTTACTTTTATTTCCACGTTCTAATCAAAAGTAGTAAGTAGTAACAAAAGTAGTAAGTAGAATATATATTACAGTTAATAATTATAAGTTAATGTATTATAAGGTAAGGAACAATTCTTCATTTGTTGACATTGTGCAGAAGTTGGTATGCCATATGCCACTTGCCGTTATTATTATTTATACGCCTTCATAGTGAATAATCTATTATATTTATACTAGCTTTTACTGGCAGTTTCGCTCGGAGTGAAAGACAGATGATAATACAAAAATTTATAAATCCTTCTCTTAAGTCTTGACTAGGATCATCAGGATAAAAGAAAAGTTAATTTTATGCTTACGGTTAAATATCCCGTAGAATGCCACTTTATTTCTTTTTCGAGATGGAAACAAAATCGATAAATCTTACTGAAACGAATCATATCGATGTAGATCGGACACTTTCCGCAAATAGAAGTAAGAATTTTAATATACGTGTTCGGAGTATTTCTTTATAAATAAAGTTTATAAAAATAGCAAAAAAGTCAACTATTGGGTCGATTTGTACAATTTTATTTTACAGCTAATTGGGAGTCAAACTACCCTATTACTCAACGTCCGCTGTTACAGCGTCTCTTCACAGTAACCATTTTCGCACATTCGCAAAAACATTTGTTTGATATTTTTTTGATGTGATCGATATTTTTCTGTAACTTTTTCATGAAATATATTGTTTATACATTTCATTGTTATATATTGTAAATATTTTTATAAAATAGTGAAAATCGCTTTAAAATTAAAGTCCATTTCTATATATTTCAACCCTAATAATAAAATTTAATTGCTTTGATAATAAACTAATCCTTATTTTCAACTTTTAAAAAGTATTTTCTACTTTTTAGTTAACTTCCATGTTCTTCTTTCATTTATTTATGTCGGATGTACATGTACTACTGAGTACTACTTTTCAGGGTGGAAGGTGCACTGTGTCCTTTTCTAATGCCCTGGCAACTTTTTCGTGTTCATTTGTTGAGTAGTTGAGCCGTAAACTCATTACAAACAAACAAATATACCTTATATGGTAAGTAGTAACTACGCAATATTTTGAAACTGTTTGCATCGCGGTAACTACGGCCGCTAAAACTTCTCTAGATAGATTAATTAGCGAGATTCGTTCGTATCGACTGACGGTTTCGAGATGCGCGAGAAACAAATAATTTTTGTGCAAGTGAGTGGACGGTGTGTATAGTTTCAAGAATGAGGTGTTCGTGTCGGAGGTCCAGTGTAACGGTTGTACGCGTTAGGAGCGGCGCGTGTGGGCGGAGCGACGTGCTCACCTTGAACTTGCCGCGAGAGCTGTGTCCGCGCAACCACTCGCACCATCCGATCACAATTCGATGGTGGTCGTATTCATTTGCCATCGAATATGAGAATTGATCAACTCACTACCAACAATTGAACAATCAAGCAACGGCCTAATCGATGATCGAATCTATATGTCAAAGCTTTAGGAATTAAAAGGGCTAATTTGCAAGGCTAAGATCTAGTTGTTATTAAGATAAGATTTCATTAAAGGACCCTATCCTTGCTGCTTTTAACAACTTAATTTTATGAACTTATGATGTCATTTTTCTATGGTATTTTAAGTACGAAAAACACATTTATTGTTATTTAAAAATTAAGTTCTACATGACGGAATAAATTTTATGAAGATTTTTTAGAGAGAAAGTTATTTAATTTGCTAATATTGTTGTAATGCAACTTTATACAATACGTATGTTCGAACAATTTAATTTATTTCAATCGCTTTTCATTCATAATTTCATGTATTACGAAACAATGTAACAACAAATAAAAGTAAACACTTTTTTTTTCTGTGAATACATTAATAAGTTCTGAATCCGGAGTAGTTATATTATAATATATTAGCACATTTATATACATAATTGCACATAATGGTCACAAGTAACTAGACGTAACGACCGCCGCAAAAAGATGCCACGTGTATGTCATTCATAATCTGATGTTGATATCTCGTACGTTGACGTAATGTAAATACGTTAGATTAGGCCGTTCGCGTTCGCTGCTTTGTGGAAAATTTAAATGTAATCTGGTTAAGGTTTCGTTCGCATCATTTGCATATTATATTGGGGTTTGATTTTGTGTTTGCATTTGGTAAAATATACATTAATTCGTGATTTTCCGAATCTATATTTTCCCGACTGATTTTAATTCACAGTAATATGCGAATAATTATCCCTTTAGAATTACGACCATACATATAAAATGTGTTTAAAGCATTTTATGTCTAGCATTAAATTCGGAGACAAAGAGAAACACCAATCATTAATAAAAACTTGATGAGCTGGTGTAGAATATCTGTTAAAACGTGGTTCATAACTGCATCTGGGTAGATGTAATCTTTAGACATCCTTTCTTATTGGGCATGTTCGGATACGACAACAATTTGAGTTCTTGGATGGTTTAAAATCGTAATTAGCATCCAGATTATAAATACTTACATAGATACCCAATGCAAGTATTAATGATAAGGGTGGATAAATAAAAAAGCTTTCGAAAAATGAATAAATAAGCTCGATATGGTTTGGTCGGTAGGTAAGTGATAAAAACTCGGCTGAATCGTTTAGGACGCAGGCCGAGAGGCTGCCCTGCCTCACCCGCCGCGCCTCCGAGACTTTAATGATGACTTTTTGTTGCACTGCGGTGCATACCAAAAGCGGTGCGCGAATGTGGATCTGTGTAGCCAATAATAAATCTAAATGTACATATTTCTATACGTGTTTACGTGTTCAAGTATGTTATTAGGTAAAGAAATATTATTTAGAGTAATATGGTCTTCAAAATATTAATCCTAGATAGATCCGTAGTGCTATCACAATTGCACAGGAAACTAGACAACGTATTGATCGCAAAACATATTATATTTTCATTATTCTGTAATATAATGCTGTATTATAATCAATTATACGTTAAAATGTGTGAAAAAAGAAGGAGTAATGATTGGACATTGGACTAAAAAATCCAGCACATTGTATTCGAAAGTAATTAAAGTGCCATTACGTTAAAGCAATGTGTCTCGCTGCCTTCTGTGCCCTGGGCGCATCCTTAAAAGGCGACAGGCCGCGTCCCCCGCCCGCCGCCCGCCGCCCGCCGCAGTCTTATTTTATTGCCTCGCACTCGATGCAGCGAGCCCTCGAGATGAGCTTACCATCGCTTGGGTTCTCGCCCCATTCATTTATTTAATGTAATTATTTGACCGGTAAACTGCTTTTTTGGAAATCATAACAGTTATTTCACATTTTTATCAGTCTGGCTTTAGTTGAACATTCCTTAAGACGATGTTCGCACAAAATATTTTTTATAAAGTGATGTGAAAATATGTAAAATGCTATAAAAATATTCGTATAAAATTTTAAAGCACTTGTGTGATGCGTTTTTAAATGTTATTGTAACATACAAAAAAAATTGACGAATAAGGCAGGCTGTAATATTTTCTGAAAATATTAAACAATCTCAGATAATTACAATTACAATACTATGAATATTATACTTTATAGTACTCCACAAGTACCTAAGATACCTCGTTTAATTAATAGTTACGGTTAGTAGCTATAAATTCTACGATACTGCACGTAAAACTCCCCATAGGAAACGAAATTCTTTCGTGTCTATAGTTACCTTTAATAAGCATTGTTATTAAAAGATTAAATTTAATTAACGACTTCAATTAATACTAACAATAAAAGATACAGGGTCAATAACCGAATGCAGGAATCATGGAAGCAAGTTGCGAGTAAAAGACTTCAACGGGGTCTCATATAATTATTCCCTAGTCATATATGAGTTAACATAATTCATTTTTAATTTACCTGGCTAGGTTTTATCGATTAATTAATATGAAAATGCTATAATACTGATTAGTACTTGATTTATCAGCTTGAAATTGTGCTAAATGAGTAACTATCAAAATAAGATTGTTATTCAAAATGAATCTCGCTGTCAATAGTGGCTTCGTTTACAAACACAGGGTTCAGTGTGTCCTTTAAAAATTAACGATCATCCTTTCTACCTGATGCCGCTGTCCGAGTGCAAATAAAAAACGGTTTCCCCCACGTAAAGGGTTCACTTCCCATCACATGGAGGTTGTAGATAGTCATGCACACACGCGTCGCGCACCCACACATACACAGAACGACGGTACTTTGGGCACAGGCGGCGAGGCAGCGTCCGACAGAAATCTCGACGGGGGATAAAATTTCTTTTAGCGTAAGAGTAATATGGATCACCTCAAGATTTTATTTAATTTTTTCATTTTACAAAATTATAATTTTTTCAAAGTAGGTTATTTTGAATTGAATAAGAGCTATTTATACTCTATTAATTTGGTAAGAACAATATTCTTAATTAAACATATACGAAAATATATTTCAAGCATAATATACGTTTTTTAAGTTTTAAATATATTTTTTGTGCACGGGTCGTGTCCTTGTTTGCTCAAAAATGCCAAATCTATCTATACAAACAAATAAAGAAAATTGAAGGTGTTGTCTTTAAATACAAAATAAGAGCTTTGGGTTCTGTAAAAATATACTTGTGTCTAATTTTTGTCAAAATACGGGCCTATATAATACTGCCGCATCATATTATTGGCATTGGCAGTTACAATAAAAAACGTAGGAAGTTTTACAGATTTGAGTTTATGAGGAAAACGAGCTACATAGGTAGAAAATGAGTCACGTACCCACGAGACTCATTATTGTTATTTTA
Organism: Cecropterus confusis; assembly: GCA_018251515.1. Lineage (NCBI taxonomy): Eukaryota > Metazoa > Arthropoda > Insecta > Lepidoptera > Hesperiidae > Cecropterus > Cecropterus confusis. The sequence goes on from DWTU01003487.1 coordinate 8,325, forward strand.
TAACATTTAAGTAATAGGAGTAGTTGATATAATAAATTAATTTAACTTAACCCCGTTATTATCTATATAGGTAGTCCCTCAAGTTTGAGACAAGAAGGTATGTGGTGGCAACTGCCAGATCCAGAAGGAAAGAGGGATAGGGTTTAGTTCCTAAATGTAAATGCATCTAGTTGAGTTCATACGTCCTACGGCTAAATTTCAGAAATAGGAGACTATAATGATAGATTTTATCTTCGAATCGGTGATCACAATCACCATACTTACAAATTTCAAGAAAAGATAAAACGTATACGAGCAAGTCTAGAAATAGAAAATATTGGTCATCAAAAGTTCTGATTATATTAGTTACAATATTTTCAGGCAGGTCCAGTGTAAGCACAGGAGCAGGTGAATATATTTTGACGATCCTTTTTTCCTCACCTAAAAGCCACAACCGTACGAGAGCAAATCCATTATAAGGTTTTATTATCTCATATCGAGGTTTGAAATTGTAAGGCATCACCATTTTATGGGACCGATGCCCAGTTAAGGTTTAACAAAATTGAACTTTAAGTTGTTAAAATAAGTCTGTATTTGAATTTGATCTATTGGGGCATTTTAATTATTCATAGAGATGCAACATTTTTTATACCATTTTGGTGTTTTTTATGGACACACGTTTTATACGAATTCGATAGCTCTTTAAAACTATGGATCATCAGCGTCATCAACATCCATTACTATTCCACTGTTGGGCATCTGTTGTCTGTTGGCAAGAATAAAAATCATCTAAATCTCACTTGCTAAACTGAAACGCCCGATCGGCTTTACTACATCCTTTAAACTAGAATATAACAATGATAATATGATGATAATAACAATAACAGTTACTGAATTTCAAATAAGGTGTTGCGGAAAAGTTTAGGTTCCAATTCTGTCATTCAAATGTTACTTAACAAGTAAATTCATGGCATGGTCTTGTAGAGACGTATTAATTAAATCAGTTTTAATGTCAAATATTTCTGTACAACAAAATAACGTAAATGAGAGAGGCGTTTGCCTTGTGGCGAGACTGCAATAGAGTGCTGGAAACTGTTTTATTTATAATATTAAATAGCAACAATTAATGTACCGAAGGTAGACCTGTGAAGTATTGCTCTCTTCTGTATATGTTTTGTCATTATATTTATAATTAAAGTTTACAATTATAACATAAAAATTTGCCTTACAGTTGGTAAATTTAATGAATATAATACAAAATAGTATTCCGGATTGTTTAAAGATGTAAACAACATAAAATATTGTTTTACTTTTCGCAGATCATAAAAAAATATTGTACGAGCTTAAACATTCATATTGACTGTCACATAAGACCTTTTACATCCCTTTAATTTGCAACAAAAGCGTTATAATTATATGACAATTCACACTCTGTCCGTCCTTTTCTATTCTTTCCATCCTGTTTCGTATTTTCATGGCTTTCGTAAGACCACTTAAGTATTTTGAAATCATTAACCAACTTTGCATAGATAGGTATCTATAATCATTGAATCGTAAAATCGGAGAAACTGTTTATTCATCACATTGACATCGTCTGTATACACACAAACGCACCTTGTATTTGTTTGAGTAAGGCATGAGTGTGTATTGTAGCTTATTAGTGTGATAAAGACAGAACACGGCATCGATCTGAGCGACCGAGAGAAATAACCGACAACAAGGCTAGCTCTACCATATATATACGAATGTACGATTTTATTAACATGATTCGTTTTACGGTTCGACATTATAATAATATATGGATACACGATAAACGAACTTAAAGACGAAGGCCTCAGTTTATAAACTTAAAAATAATATAGTCTTGAAATCTTTGTTTCATAATATTTTTCTATAGTTCGTTTTACGACAAAAATGTGAAAGTGGCGAGGCCCAGGCTGTAAAATATGTAGTTACTATATTCTGTATATGTACTTTATAATCATTCAATTGATTACAGATATGAATCGTGTGGCTCTACACAATTCACAATATTTAGTAATATAATTTAAACCTACATCG
>DWTU01003488.1:0-10364 GCA_018251515.1 Cecropterus confusis
GAACTCTCAGATGTGTAGGTTTTTTCACGATGTTTTCCTTCACAATAAAGCAGAGATAATTAACATCTTATACACACATAATTTTACAAAATTCTGTGGTGCGCGCCTGGGATTCGAACCTCAGACTCTCAATTGAGAGGCCGAGTTTCAACCATTCGGCTATCACTGCTCTCAATATACTAACAATGATTACCTGGTCATAATCAAACACTTCTGGTACGGCATCTTGTAAAAATGTAATAGGTGTATTTTGTTGAGCATTCTCAAGCACTTCCCCAACATACTTCTCACTGCGGAACCTTGGTATTTCATCATTAACGTCTGTCACTATAATTGTCACCTCGGTGGTTGCACTCGGCATTGGTGAGACAACATGTGACTCCTCTGTAGCCTGAAGTAAAATAATAGTAATAAACTTTATTGTACCCAAAAAAAATAAAACAGAAAAATAATACAATGAATATTTAAAATTTTAAAATACAAAAGGTGGGCTTATAGCTAAATAGCTATTTCTTCTAGACAACTTTAGGGTGCAGAGTTCAAGTTGGTATGAACTCAAAGAATCGGTATAAAATAAGTCGATAAAAAATTGTTAACAAACTTTGTATATCTATCTCGTATGTGCCTTGCAATTTTTTTAAGTACATTTTAAATATGTAAAATTTGAAGGAACAGTACCTATTTGTAAAGCATCTGTAAAAAGTGTTATAACCATACATTGTTTTTGAGATAATTTTAGAGTCTACTGTTCAGCTGTCTGAAAACAAGAATTGCTGATAAACCTGATAAGGAAATATTACAGAAGATCATTCTAGCAATATCAAATACATTAAAATAATACACATACATTGTTTTGAAGTGAAAAATTTTGAAACTTACCAATATCTCCAAAATGTAGGCTCCATTGCTGTTATTGGGGTCTTCTCTATCCAGTGGGTTAACAGTGTACACAACTCCTGAGCTGCTATCGATGTCAAAATGCTCTTCTCCGCCTGAGATAATGCTGTAGGAAATGCGGTTGTTGATTCCTCGGTCTCCATCAATGGCTCGCACTAAAAATACATTATAGATGTTTATGGGCACGAGTAACTACTTAGTGGATTGCACACTCCTATTCATGATTTGATTGGTGATCCAGCAGTGGACTTCGAAAGGCTGATGGATTCATGATTTTAATACTAATATATGTGACATTAATAGTGTATATAAAATCAAATTAATTACAATGAATTAAGCATTAGTAGTTTGTATAAAAAAGGTGAACATATTATAAACTAGATGTGCTTGGTGGTTTTACCTATGTTTGAATAAATATAATTATAGCAACTTTCAATTTCAATTTGACGACCCACGTGGCGGAGCGGTCACCATACCGGTCTGACATGCAGTGAGTCCCAGGTTCGATCCCTCTAGACATCTAAATGTTGAGTTTAGATTTCTTTTCTGGGTCTGGGTGTATGTGCAGTCGTTTTTGTGTGTCCATGGCACCCAAGACACAGGAGAAAATTCTACTGTGGTTCTATGAGTGTAGAAAGCATTTATGCTTATGTTTAAATTGTAATATTGTATAGATTTTATTTAGAGTGCATACATTTTATTCAAATATTAACATGGATTATAATAATGTTTTTATTGCTTTAAATAAAATTAATTAGTTTTGGTCTGGTACATGTTGAAACACATAACAAACTAAAAGTCTATAAGATATATACTCTAATATTAATTATTATGGTTATACTCAGGCCATCAAATATATTTTTTTATTTGCAATTACAGGTTTGTGTCACTTTAACTGTTATTATATGCATGCATATTAATACAGTACAATGTAACAAAATTCATATCATAAATGAAACAAATAAAAGTAAGTAGTAAAAAAACACTATATTTCATGCAAATAAAAAATTAGTCACCAGACATAATGTATATTTGTAGTGTGAAGCAATTCTTGCACCTATTCCTGCCTAATAACAGCAGTGTTATGCACAGTTGTATTCTGGTTTGATGGGTGTGGTAAGGGAGACATACTTTACATCAGGTAGTCTGCACGTTTGCTATTTGAATGTCATAAAATGTCATTTAAAGAAAAAAAATATAGCCATTAAGTTAATGGCACAAACAGTGAGTTTGCGATACCTTGCAACACAGAAGTTCCGACAACAGCATCTTCGCTTATTCTGGTGACAGGGCTTGCAACAACAAACTCAGGAGGTTGATCTTCAACATCTTTAACTTTCACCAGGATAGCGGCTGTTCCTGTGTTCACACGGCCCTGATTAGCGCGATCCACGGCAAGAACTCTCAGCTGGTATAAAGATTTGCGCTCATAATCCAAACGGTTAGCGAGACGAATAACACCTTTGCCGTTTACTGTCTGCACAGCGAAGTTATCTGAATCTCCATCGAGCTCTTGTAAGTGGTATAACACCTGAAAATGTTATAAAAATTTTAAGAATCATTTTGTTTATGTTAATTTGACAGCTTGGAGGATGACAGTTGGTTTGACATTTGCTGAATTTAAGAGCCCGTTCACATTTGTAGTTTTATGTTACGAAGACCGACAGATCTTGTACATGGCTCTTCGTTTCTTTGGTTTAAATAAATTCTTCATAGATTTTTAGGTGTAACATGATTGTTAACAAAGTCAAAAGTAAATCAAATAAAAATTATATGACGTATAAAAATAAACACTTAATGTTTCAAAAGAAAAAATATAATCTAGTTTTACAAGTTTTAAGAGCTCCTATAATAGTGAGTAGTGATGTAGTCTACGTTAAATGTATCTTAAACGGTTTTGTATTAGATTTTAAGATCAATAAAATGGGAACTTAAGAAAACGTTTTTGATTTTGTATGAATAAATCTGCCTTTAAAGTATTCATTAGTTTGTCTTCGTCTTTTTTGACCAAAAATTCTATGACTTAAAAGTTGAGTTGGGATGAAAGAGTACTCCTATGAATTGTTATGTTGTTGATTGTGCTTTTTATGCATAGGTTAAAGAATAATATAGCAGTTTACTTACAGTAATGTTAATCTTCTGATAAAATATGTACCCAAAGACCCTGGGGATATATTTTACAAGCAGCGTATAAAATTAATTTATCGAGTGATAGTTTTAGTCATAAAGCATATTGTGAATTTACTAAAATCACATTTTACCTGACCATAAGCTCCTTCATCGAGATCAGTTGCTTCAACTGTAAGTAATACACCCGGGGAAGCGTCTTCTCTTACGGTTATGGCGGAGGGATAGGGCTTGAACACTGGTTCGTTGTCGTTTACGTCTTCGACTAATAGCAGAAAGCTTTGCGTGATGAAGTTACCCTCTCCTAAACGTCCATCAGTCAGTGTTAGGACGAAGGAGTATTCATCACGGACCTGAAATTAGTGTATTCAGTAGGTATGTTTTATCCAGTTTTCCAAGAAGATAAATATATAATTAAACTTTCTTGAAGGATTTTAATCGATCTTCGACAAAGTATCACATCGGTGAACTTTTTAATGAAAAATAAAGAAAATAATGTTCAATTTTAGTTTCTTGGAACCTTCCGACAATTTTATATTAGTATTGCTCATGTTTTGTAAATAAACAATAAACCCCAAAAAATTGTTGAAAATCTTGAAATGACATGCCTTACTTTTTAATGGTAATGGACTTTTGGGTAATTAAATCTTATAAATATCGTTACACTGCGAATAAAATCATAAATGGTATTTTTACTGCCTCTAAGTAGGAAGTTGATAATTATTAAATTTTTTATGTGATACTCAGCCTACTTTGTCTTCTAAGTATTGCATAAAACAATTGAGACTCTAGATTCTCACCCACTCAATTCGCTCGATTGTGGAAGCACTATCGCTCGAAGTATTCTTACTATAAAGCGGAAGGATTGTTGTTTTAAACTTAAACAGTATCATGGTAGCTTAAATATTTATATACACTATAGTTGTACGAGCCGTAAACAAGCAAACATATAACAAATTACATCTTATTTATTGTTGAATAATTGTAATCATTAAAAATAGATTTTATATACCTATTCTTTATCCGTTATGTATAGATTACAACTATGTACCTAAAAAGTGTACGTAACTACGTACCTCTCTATCTAATTCTTTAACTAAATAAATATTAGCTTCGTTGGACGAAATGGCTTCTAGTCTTAGTATATCACTTCCGACTTGATCCTTAATACCAAATGTTAGTGTATCTCCATCAGGATCAACACCCCTTAGTCGGTAAATAAGGCTTCCTGAAATAAATGTAATTATTAATTAATTTCGGGTTATAGGTTCACCATTTGACAGATACAGTGTGAAAAAATCATTATTTTAATTGTAATTAAGTAGCGTTGTATTTAGAACTATAAACACATTAAAATAATATTGTGTGCGTTTAAATATTTCGACTTTCAGTCTTCCAAATATTTATTTTTTAACTCAGTATGTGAAAAGGTAGTGTATATTTGGTTAAATCTAATGGTATGTACTTGTTAGTTATTTAACATATTGGTACCATCCCAATAATTCTCTTAATAATCATAACATTATGAAAACGCGAAAATCTAGTTATAACATAAATGGATACAATGACTAATCGTTGTTAGCCCCTTCAATACCAGGTACAGGAATGAGTAGGGCTTCCCCCTGTTGGGTGTCGGTTGTCGTGGAAACACCGTTCCCCCTAAAGCAATTTCCGGACTATCGCCCGTCATGATGGCTTCTACAATTAACATAACAAACACTTAGGAAAAAATGGAAATGTTAAAATTCCCAATAATTTTGAATGCGCGGAATTCGATCGAATTCGAAATTAATTGTTATGGTTACTTTAGACGTCGTTTTATCTGGTCGACGCATTTTTGGGTTCATTAACACTAAAGTAGGGTATTCAGCAATCTAAGTAAAGTTTTAATTGGAATTTTAGTCAGTTTCAACCATAGACTTAGAGGCTTTTCGCTACGGTTTCAACACTTGAATTGCAATAAAGTGAGTCACCGTTCATGAGCATCTATGTAAGGTTTTAATTAAGTTTTAAGTCATAGGTATTTAGATTTCTTCATGATGTGCTACGATGTGGTTAGTTAAGCAAATAGGATTTCCTGCATGAATCATATACATATTTGTAATGACGAGGATATAGGGAGGATATCAACACATGGGGGTTTAGGCAAACTTGAAGCGCTCCCCGAGAAGTTATTCGACTTACATGTATTTTTATTGTTTATATTCTGTAGGTGTTCAACTAAATTTGTTTGAAATGGTTTTAGGATAACTTTGTAGCTAGAAAGTTGAACAAGAAAACTAGTCATTCCGAACTTTTTTGGCTACCTCCGACATTTTGCAATCCTTGCCTTCATGGGTAGGTTAGTAAGTTAAATGAAATACTTCTTACCCACTTGTGTGTCAGGGCCTTCCTTTAATCTTACAACTATTTCAGATCGGCCGTCTATGAGAAAACGCGGTGGTCTATTGGAGACGGCGAATTGCAAGCACGTTAGAAACCAAAGCAATTGGATGCATCTGTGTTGAGTCCGTTTTAATCGAACCGGCGGTGGGAACTTGAGTGAGGAACGCTGGTTTGCGTTCATGGTGCGTGTTCACCTGGCACATCGGACCTTGTTTCTTGTTACAATGAGGAGCATTTTCCCGGAACTTTTCTTCGCACGGTTTCTCCGTGGGAAGTCTCGCGTGCTCTACCGGTGAAAGTGATGGCACGACACAGCGCTAATTTTCTTCACGTGCCATCGAGTTCGCGACCACCTGCAACAAGGTGACAATACAATATACTTATGTGAATTTGAAAGGTGCCGTATCCTTGATTCGTGTTAGAAATTAAGTGTTGCGTGATTTCTCGTTTTGGTTTACTCTGAACCAGTATTACAGCTATCACTTATCGCTCATTTGACTATTAATGTATGTACAATTGCAGCTTGTTTTGCAAGTATTTTGTATGTACTCTACTTGAATACAGAAATAGAATTACTTGAGACTCGCTTCAACATAAGAGATTCTGATTCAAACAAAATCACTTAAACTTAAAAAAACATAAACATAAATAAATCCGCTAGTCAAAGTCTGCTCTTGTCAAGAATCGAACTATACCTAAACAAAAATCACAAAGTCTAAGCCACTAAGCTTTTAATGCTCACGAATATTATCATAATATCAGATTTCAATACATAACATTATGGTAATTACATTTGCGTTATGAGATGTGTTCGTGGAAATATTAATTATTCATGATTGCTTAAAAAGAAAGTAGTAGATTCATTCTTAATAAAGATTGAAAACCTTGTCTCACTGGGTCATCCAGGCACGAGAACCGGTGCGTATCAAAGGCTCACCTATTTGTAAGCCGACCGTATCATACATCTCAACTTTAGCGATACGTTGCCGAGTATTAAGCTGTGTACAGATAGTTGTGATAGGGTCGTGTAAATATTATTAACGTTAGTATCTGTATTTATAAATACATTTAATGGAATATAATGTAACGTTATATATTGGATATATAAATAATATAAGCAAGAGCAATATCATAGTCGTATTTTATGAATTTTAAGTCATTCGAATAAAGAAATTTCTAACGTACGATGTTAATATTAATAATAAATTACTTATTATACTATATCAGATTTCACACAACGACGATAAAAAGTCATTCGTTTAAAATTTTAATATGATTCACAAAAACGAGAAAGTAGAAATTTGGAACCGAATAGGAAAAAAAGAATAAAACCAATTGATATAAACGTTGGATTTTTCATCTATGTGGTTCGACTCCGGAAGCACCACTGCCACACCTATTTCTGTCTAATAACAGCAGTGTTATACGTTGCTGCGTTCTTGTTTGAAGGGTGTTGTAAGGGAGACATACTTTTCCCAGACATTCCATCTTAGACCTCGGTAGTAGTAGTAGTAGTAGTAGCAACGCATCTGAGGCTAACCTTAGGTGAGACTTTGATCTTACCTAGAGTTGACTACAGACGTCCATGGGTGGCAGTAGCCACTTACCATCAGGTGGGCTGCAAGCTCGTTTGCTACTTTTATACTATAAAAAAATAGAACCTATACAGTGTATTTTTATATTGTCCCTGGGATATGTTAAAAACCATTTTATCCATTATCAGACACTTGGCGTCGTGGCAACCACCCACCAGACAGCCTTAAATTTGTTTAAATTTTAAGCGTACTTCCGTCAAAGCATAAAATCTCAATTTCAAATATTTATTTATTTATTTGTGTAAGTATAAATTCATGCTTCCCCGCAACTATTAGATGCTAGCTAATGGAGCTAGCTATTATTGCCCATTTAATAAACAAAATGATTAAAAAGAATATATACAAAGTAATATAAGGAAAAAAGACAAACCCACTGAGATTCTTGACGGATCTTCTCAGTAGAGGTCGTGTACCGACCCGGTGGTAGTGAAAGAAAAAAATATTGTAATTGACAATTTGCAAGTGCCACCGAAGGCCTACGCAAAATAAAGATATTTCATTTCATTTCGCTCAGCGGTTGGTATTGTTTGGAAAGAAATGTGATCTGAACGACATTGCTGAAAAAATGGCCTTTGCGTCACGCTGTTTGCTCTTGATTTGTAACGAATTAACGGAGGGTACTCTTCTTTTTTTCTCGCTTACACAATTCGATTTCTTTCACCGTTCATTTTGTTGCAATAAAAAGTTGTTTTTTTAAAGATACAGATAAATATATCGAAACTAACAGTTTTAGATATCTTTATTTGCATTAATATAATAGCAGTACTTTAGAAGGTTATTAATGTAAGCGACTTCATTTAACTCAAACTTGTAAAAAATTCAAATATGTGTTTTATTATCGGTATGAAGAACAGATAGAGTTCGAGGAAAATTGGCAATGAAAGTGACGTCGGAGCAGTTAATTGATGTTTATTTAAATAAACATAAACGGTTTCTAAACTCGTAGCCCCACAGTAGAATTTTCTCCTGTGTCGTGGGTGCCATGGACACACAAAGACGAATACACAATTTGTGTATTCGTTTTGTGTGTCCATGGCCACAGACACAGACCCAGAACAGAAATCTAAACTCATCATTCTGATGTCTGTCTGGCCGGGTATCGAACGCGGAACCCACTGCGTGTCAGACCGGTATGGTGACCGCTCCGCCACGTGGGTCGTCAAAATTGAATTGCTTATGTATTAACTAGCTTTTCCCGCGACTTGACCGCTTAGGTCACGCTTACTACGGTAACGTCTATGTTAATTCAGATCATATACCCTATATGTGCCAAATTGCAGACAAATCCCTTCAGTAGTTCTTACGTGAAAAAGTACAAAACGTAAGGATGTTTTTGTTACATCTTTAATTATACAAACTTTTGCCTTTTTAATAACTATACCGAGAAAAGCAAGAAAATGACAAGCAGGCTTCAGAAAAGTTTCATAAGTAAGTAATTGGAGCATTGCAACTTTTGCAATGGTTCAATTGCAAGTAATTGCGTATTAGAGTTTTAGATAATCGAGATATACATATGTACTAATTTAGGCATCTACTAATTATTTCCTAACCTTATTTCATTATCAAGTTAACAATACGACCTTTCAAAAAATTCCCAAGTAACAATGAAATAATACGGCATGCACTTTGCAACAAGCTCGAAATTTTACGTTACATCAACCATTATTGAAGGGGTACATTCACACGCAGCGGCTTTCAAGACAATAAGGACAATTACATAAAATAATTAAAAAATGACCTCGCGTCACCGGATGTGTGTAACGTGAGGTGTCGTTGACGTATATTTCGGCGACAAACTAGCGTCCCGGTAGGGCTGTCACTAATTTTTGTTGTAATATGGAGGTAGCAAACTATCATGTAATCTACCTGATGGTAAGTGGCCACTGTTGCCCATGGACAAGTGTAAACATCCCCACATAAGATCAATGTTTTATTGAGGTTAGAGGTTAGCCACAGATGCGTTGCTGCCCCTGATGACTGTGCTGGAACGCCTCATAAGTATGCATAAAAAAATAACAATATGTATAACAAAATTATTTTAAACTAGACTTTTCGATCAATGAAATAATTCACTTTTAACATTTAAATGTGCATGTCATAATAACATCGATGCATATTATGTCATATTTTCCATTGGCGATTTAACAATTTTCAAATGTATTAATTACTAAGTATTATTAAAAATCGATCACAGCCACTTGTAACTTGAGAACTAGATAGTATGCCTTTTATATACGCTCCATATTTTGTTTCAGGACAAAGGCGAACCTTAAACATATATATTTTTAGCCGCTTTTGAAACTTACGATAAACTAAATAAACCTTGATAGGTTTATGCTTCGTTTCATTCGGTCCTCTTTATTCCAGCCTTAACTTATATCTACCCATAATTTCAGTTAGCAACTGAATATACCTACATTTATTATGTGCATAGGTGTCGTACGAAGGTCGATAGCCCTACTATTTGACACGTCAGTTAAAACAAAAGGTGCAGCTAGCGAAACGGGTGCGAAGGCCGCTGAATGCGACTGGAACTGATCTATGGGAGAATGACCTTTGTATTTCGGCCGTTATCACCTGGGAGATCATGATCGGTTATAAATTATCACCAGGTCCCACGCGTGTCAGAAACGAATGAGCTTTTGACAAATTTTGGATGACACACACATGTAACCCTTTGTTACGTCAATTATTAGGGACATATTATTTAAGTGTCAAGTTTGGATAGACCTTTACTGGATTTAATTAGATAATTTCGATGTAGATCGTTATTTAATCGTACTCTTTAGTATAATTTTAAATCGTTTTGTAAAATATTAAATATATGAGTTGGTACGAAGTTAAGAAAATCTGTCTAATATCAAGCATTTTGGATAAACCTGTTTTATTCGCCTAAAACATTATATTCAATCAAAGCTACATGAAACAGTGCATCTAAACTGAAAACTTTACAATATTTTAATTATTTGGGTTAAAAAGGTAATACTCCTTTTTTCCATGCCGATACGCCTATTTTAGCAAATTACATTAGCCTTTACGCGCCTTAAACCGGTTCGGTTATACTCGTAAGTAGCGTAAATATATATGTATATATATATATATATATACACCACCCGTGCGTCACTTATGTTTACTGCCACTAGTGCTCAAATGGTAGTAATTCGTGGTTCACTTATACTGAAGATGGAATGAGACCTTAAAATAAGTTTAAATCGTGTCGTGCGCCGCTTCTTCTCCATAGCGATACACCTTTCCAAATGACACCATCATTAAAAAATAATTCCATATATCGCATGCTTATTGGAATACTGACCTAACTCAAAAAAGACGGTTTTTGGGAAATCGCAAAAGAAGATCTTG
>DWTU01003489.1:0-10364 GCA_018251515.1 Cecropterus confusis
GACCGTTCAAACCGAAGACGTCAGCATCCCTGACCTATCCGTCTACTGTAAAATAAAAACGAATTAGATAATCTTTAAAAATTATCACACTAATTAGTTTATATTTTAACTACCATTTAACTTGTCAGCTTCTACTTACACTTTAAGCATCGTGGCGCTGCTATAGGAATATGAACATTGTAGTAATGCAATAAAGAGTATACCAGGCAAAACTTGTAGGGCGTGCCTATCTTGAATAATAAGAATAACCGCTATAGAACGCGGGACGCTCCCGGCTCCCGCTCGAACCAAACGCAGGCAAACGGGTTCTCCCAACGTACTATTTGGTCGTAAAATGCACGCTTTATCCCAATTTTATACAAAAGATCATAATTAATATACAATAATTGCAGACAATTCTGCTCAAAAATAGTAGGTACTTTGTTAAAGCTATAGGAAGTGCTGTTCAAGAAGCAACAAACGTGTTAAACGCCGGTTGTGCAAAGGAGGTTATGTTGACAAAAGAATTTTGGAGACTGGTAAGCGTTCCTATTTGCTTTCACTTTTGATTATCCTAGAACTTACTAAAACGTAAGAATTAGATATCTACATATTAATAAGCACAAGGCTTATTAATTTTATCTACGTTTATTTCATTAATTTATGTATTTCGTCATGTTGTCGAGAAGCTCGTGAAACGAATATTTAGAGACTTTTGGAGTGAAGAAAGACTTCTAAAACAATAAATTGAACATAGAGCTACTTATTTAAGTACAAAAATAAATGAGATTAGTGAAAACACAGTGTTAATATCATGCAATACCTACTCTTTAACCTGTGTAATCAATTATAGTTTTATAACGTGTTTGTTTTTAGAGAGGACGCGATACGGCGGAGTATACCGTATACTCGTATCAGATTATATTCGTAAATATTTTGGCTAATATAACACCGCACAAATCTTTTTTTCTTATAAATAGATATAGTTATTTGATTATAATTAATCAGGAGCTTGATTTTATTTATTTTTAATAGTAATCGTTTTTATATATTCTATTGTAATCTGCAGTTAATGCGATTGACGTCAGAAATAACTTTGAAATGATTCTTTCACGCTTCGACAAAGAATTGAAGGTTAGATGAAACAAAGTCGTAGATACATTTATAAAAACAATTTATTTTTTAATTAACGACTAAAACATTTTTACCTATTTGTCAAAATTATAAGATAAATTGCCAGTAGATACCCATAGTTAATATCAAGATAGCATTAATAAATATGGTCGTAATTGTAAATAGGTCACAATGCAGATTCATTTAGAATGCTTTATTTTGTATTATCTGATTTACAGGGCTTCGGACAAAAATTGTCATCGTCATATTAAATTAGTCGTCATTAAATAATAGCAACTAATATTTTTGGGACGTTCGAATGGCTTCATAACATATATATTATTGTCTATCAGCTGCATCCCGTGGTTAAATTCGCGAATAAAAAAAAACTGTAACAAGAACTGTGTCAGACCGAAGCTTCGGCTTCGGCTTCGGCTACCTTTGGCCAAAAAACCACCTTCGGCAAAAACTTCGGCTTCGGCCAAAATGGGCTGAAGTTTTCGGCGAAGTCGCCAATTGTGTATGAAATTTACAATATTCGAAGTTTTGTCAATCGGCTTCAGCTTCGGCCAAAGATTGACGTTCAGTCGGACTCTACAAGACAACCATATAACTTAAATTTTGTTAATTTCAAGAATGAAAGAAAATTATGTATTTTAAAAACCTTTTTAAAATACATAATTTTCTTCTTCATCGCTGCGTGTGCGTGGGTTAATGGGTTTTATTTTTTTTGCGCGGAACCCTAATTAATTTTCTAAGTTACGCGTTACCATTAGTTATCTGCCAATGCACGGCGGGCCAGTTGCTTCAGTGAACAGGAACAAACCGACGTAAATGTAACGTACTTTTATATACATTTTTTAAAACGCTGATATTGCATCATAATAAACAGTGACTAAACATATATTTATTTGTAGATTTTATTTTTATAGATATTGCCCAACAAGTGTCATTGCAGAGCTGACGTAATTTGGTCACAATCAATTTGTGATAAAATGAATGTAAAATTATATACATTTAAGAATGAAGTGTAGCGATTGATTAATTTATTTAATGCTATCACTTCATATTTGTTTGCCAAAAGGACGCTGATGTAATAATGAATTTTCGTGATACATACATATATTATGTATTCTGCGATTACCACTGAAACAATATGTATATATATCCCTCATGTTTATCTTTACAGTTACGTATGAATTTTATATTCCATATGGACATTCAAACCTCCCTTCAGCCTTACATTTAAAGGCTGATTCCTTGCTTGATTGCTAATCAACAAATAGACATTTTGCTAGTCTCCCTATTTTCTGCCGTTCAATGTTCCGAGGGCTATTGATGTTATATAAATAATATTCAAGTATTATATAACGACCTTAATTAATTAGATATAGCTTATCGTGTTACAGACAACCTTACATGACAACTCGTCGGTTTATCAACTGACGGAAGCTGTAAGATCAGTTACGTACCAAGTACACGAGCTTTACGACTAATACTATTGATATTCATGGGATCTTGCCACTGGATGATATCTTCGTTCGAGATATTATCATTTCATTAAGAGTCTGACGTAGTATATTAATCTCTTCTTTATTGAAGTCTTTGAAGGTGGCAGAACTCTTTGTGGTTCGATTCTGGAAGCACCACCGCCACACCTATCTCTGCCTAAATACAACAGTGTAATGCACAGTTCATCAATTCAGTAGTTCATCAATTAGTAGTTCATCAATCATATGCATGTATATAGTATATTACTGAGATCGCCACCCAAAGCACCCAAAGGCACCAAATCAGGATCTGATGACGGGATCCCACGGAAATTGAGGGCAACTCTCAAATGCTATATAGGCATTAATGTTTTTCAATGTATGTACAAACACAATATTGTATTGTACTTATATTATATTTAGCACATATACCTAAAATGTACGGTTCAGGATTAGTACGGGACTAACTGCAATCAGTGTTGGTCTGTCGTGACCAGGACGTTTTTAAATTATATTTCTCACATTTGTATGAGGCGATAAAATGGTCATTTTCGGGAGTAGCATCTGTGATTGACTTCAGAAACAGTTATACAGTTGCTTACAGATGATCATGTTCGTTTGCTTTTTAAATGTTATAAATAAATAGTGTCCGACCGAAGGTCGATTTTTGGCCGAAGCCGTAGCCGATTATTCGGCTATCGTCACAACCTTCGGCCGAAGCCGAAACCGAAGTCGAAGGTTCAAGCCGGAAAGAAACTTAGTTCCAAATTGGCTAAAAAGTGAAAACTTGTATGATTAAAATGGAAATGTGGATTGTATGTAGACGACTTTTATAACTGATAGCAATTACCTACTTTGCTCCTTGTCAAAGAGGATAATATTTTAAATAATATGAATTTCAAATACAACTGACGATCCAAATCCACAAAGGTTCAACATCTTCAACATCTCTGTGCTTCAACATCTTCATCGCAGAGTCGTAAATTCATTACAGTTCCTTCAATTTTGGCTTTTGCTAGAAACCTTCGGCTTCGGCAAAAACTTCGGCAAATGTTGGCCGAAGACGAAGGTATTTCCGACGGCGGTTTTTTGGCCGAAGCCGAAGCCGAAGCTTCGGTCGGACACCATAAATAAATAAAAATAAATGATCTCTAGATCCGTATAATGCTTTGTACACGTTCTTGTTCATGTTCTTATTTACTAAATTCTCGTGTCGTTAAGCCTTGACAAGTCCGTAGCTCTACTGGGCTTCTATTAATATTTCTTTCTTAGTAAATAAAGTGACTCATCTATGTTTATATCTTAATACGTCACAGGCTCCGACTACGTTCAAGGCTAATTTTGCAGTAGAAAAGAACAGTCGTAAGGCCGCTAATTTGTTTACACTGAGTTATGAGCACTTAGAAGTTACTAAAGACGTACAATAACACAAAACTTATTTAACGAAGTCTGACATTATTTGCATAAAGTGAAATTTGCATACAACTCTCCGTGATTTATCACGCTAGGGTTTTATGAAAACGTTAGCAGTAGTAGCATATATTAGTATTGTTAATTTTATGACGATATTCACTTATGGCTTACGTTTTCTATCGATACAATGTTTTTCATTGCAATACATTAAGTCTATGACCAAGAGTTTTAGAACAATAGGTCATCAAAGAGTATGTATATATTGTGTATAATATAACGTCATTCAATCGTAAAGGAAGTAAATATAATGTGAGCAGTAAATGTACAGTATTCATCGGAGTGCAGATGTGATGGAAACATTGCAAGTTATCGTCGATACCATAGCGTAGACTCTTGCAGTACCGACATTGCGAGGTTGTAGAAAGCTTACGAGTTGTCGCTTGTAGGGCGTGCGCGTCGGTTTCTGCGGGCGTACTTCGGTTATAGTTATTTATAGTAAAAGCGGGTCAGGTCGGTGGCCTGCAGTGGTCACGGAGCAGGGAAAGTCACTCGAGCGTGGTTAACTAGTTGTGTAGTTTCTTTTTCGCAAACGCGGCGTATTGGGTACGCATGCGCGGCGCACAGTACGTCAGTGTTGCGTGGAGTCGACGTTCACTTCGGACGCGCGATTGGCGCTTCGGACTGTGACGGGTTCAGCGGACTGTGCTTATGAATAAATATAGTGTCTGTGTGTGGCGGTTTCACGATGAGCGAAACGGGAGTGGCTGCCCGGAGCGCGGAGCCTGTGTCCCTTCCCGCGGAGTTGCCCGTGCGGTTGTACCTACGGGCGCTTCGCCAGTATCAGAAGCTGATCGATTTGAAACGCTTCGCTTCTAAGGAAAAAGTAAGCGACATCATCGCTATGCGTTATCGTACCTGTACCCACTCGAGTAGTGTCATTCACTGATAGCGTTATTAATTTAGCGCAAGCTTACGTCCTCGTTATGCGTATTCTAATTTAATTTCTGTTGTGTTGTAGACGCTTTTATATATTGTTATGCACGCTGTAGCATAAAGTGGTAACACACTTCATTGATCCTTTTATAAATAGTATGTAGTACATTTTAAATTTAAGAAAATTAATACTTTGTTAAATTTAGTAATTCCATTATAAGGGCCTACTTGTGTTTGAATTTACTTAGTACTAGACTTAGCAAATACGTAATTAATGAATTGATTAATCTAGAGTACTTTACAGTATTTTGATATTTTTCTTGCTTTTCGTTCCATTTCAAATGCTGTTAGATTAATGTGCATTTATTATAGCGTAACAATAGTGAAGGTTAAGAAATCATTGTATAACTAACAATTGCAAATAACATAATTACTTGCACACATTAACTACTATTAACTGTGCATAATTGGCGACCTTCAAAATATTCTCACATGTTTTTATCTTACGTTCTATTATATCTAATTGAGTTATAAGTGGGTCAATTTAATCTTACATAGCCCTATTTTTATGTGAACTCAGTATAATATCTTAAATTTAAAATAAGTAAATATTTTGTACTTATGATAACTACTTATAAATAATATGCGAATGCAAAACAGTCATATCAATCTGCTGCAAAGATATAATTATGGCCTATAACAATTGTCCGCAGCTTCGCTTGCTCATCAGTTTTCAGGTTCGGAACTTTGGAAATCTATATTTTCTAAAAAAAAATCTTACTTCCAAGGGTATGACTTTACGAAAGTATTTCCATCCATCCAGCCTTCCGAGGTCTACAGCTGGATATAGGCCTCCCCTAAACGGCGCTTCTCCAACCGGTCCTGTGCCGTCTGACTCCAATGGTTTCCCGCTGTCCTCTTCTTCGAATATATCTACTTCGCTTTAATGAGAGATGACGCGATTCTAGGTGAAATTTATAATATATATCCAAATAAATAAAACTTACTGCACTATGAATATTCTTACGTGATCTCAAATTGAATTAATGATTATATTCGTTCGTTTTAAGTCATTTGAATTCACTTCACCTTGATTCCACGCGCCGTCCTTGAAGAATACCATTAAAAACCGCAGTGTTCAACTTTATGACACGTTGGATGCTGCGGAAGTTTCTAGAAGATAACAAATATTTGCAACAAAACTAGTTCCAATGCTAATTTGTTGGGGACTAAAGTTTCGACAGTTTTTTTTGATGACGCGATGAATTATTATTATTGGCAAAAAGGCCTCATGTAATACAAATGTAAGGCAAGATTTTGAAGTTAGATTTTATTTCCATGTAAAGCCAAATGGAGAAACAAAAGGAAATATATAAAAAACACCCGCTGAGTTTCTCGTCGGATCTTCTCCGTTGAGGTCGTGTTCGGATACGCTGGTAGTGTAAAAAAATGTTGTGACTGATAATTTGTTTGCCCCCCTAGTCCAAAATAAAGGCATTTCATTTCATTAAACGAGTGGTCTGCCGCCCAGTATCATATTTTAGGGATCACAGCTGCGCCGTGGTCATTAACGTATAACTTTAAAAGGCCATTAAAACGAAGGACAGGGAAAATGTTTTGTATTGTGAACAGTCAAATTTGATAATGTAATTAATAATACTATAATGAAAGGACTTATCATAAGTCTATGATATACTGCGGTAAGTTCGCATGCATTGCATCAAGCACGTGAGAATTTCGTGCTCACATCTCGTGAAATAGCCGTTTTTGTACCAGCGTGTCACGGATTGTGAGAACGCGTAATTAATTTCAACTTTATAATATAATCATAAACATTACCATCGCGTTGCTTTAATTTTGATATAAGCAGTTATTTTTTTTTAATACAAAACCAACAAGCTTTTTTTTTTTATCAAGTATTTCAAAGCATTTTAGATTGAAAATAATAATATACTTTTTATAGATCACATTGATTCATTCCCTGAATGGGAATTGGCTAATTGATAAATTTAACAAGTATTTCAAAGCATTTTAGATTGAAAATAATAATATTCTTTTTATAGATCACATTGATTCATTCCCATTCATTGGCTAATTGATAAATAATTATTGACTGTTGAGACGTAAACATATGACCTTAATGATCATCTTGGAGGTACATTTATATGTATATGTATTTCACGCAAATCTTATGTATAAATTGGCTATAATTATAGCGATACTTATAAAATAAAGATGGAGAATTCTGAGATTTGAATTCTTAAACAGAAACTCAGAACATAAGATGCCTCTTTAAGTGCACTCAGTATATGTACGCCTTATCAAGGTTGCAACAAGCCTACGGCTAGCAGTAACGCCTGGTTTACACACATTACAGTAATAAATTCACTTTACATTTATACAACCTGAAGGCAACGAAGTAGACAAAAAAAAAACATTTTTAACGTACTTTCGTTTGAGACGATCAACTAATACTAATCTTTGGGACAATGCCTCTGTAATTGACTTCATATAGAACCCCCGCTCTATATAATAGCGCTTTGTGCATTTACAGCCTTTAATTGCTTCAATCTTTCACATTTCACCAAAATAGACATAATAGATAATATATTACGTCTCTAAATGGTTAGAAATGTATTCCGAATAAATTGATAACATTAAATTGATAACATTATATTGATTGACTTAGATTGTTTCGCTGCATAAATGAATAGGATTTACACACAAATCCTACACTTAAATAGAACACCAGGGGGCCTAAGTCTGCAGTAGCGGTCTAGCGCGGCCACTGAAGACGCAAATTCTGCACAGGGCTACCTCACGGTAGCCAACAATACCGGTGGACAGTGTATCCACTGAGGGAATTGCCCGGGTAAAGAGGGGTTCCTCGAGGCCTGCAGACCTTACGCCATGCGGCGACGCCACGCCGTTGCATAGAACGGCTTTCAAAGTCAAGTCTGTCTGTTGTCCAATGTTTTGTCTATGTCTCCTTGTCATAGAGTAACTTGAATATCGGGTATAGAGTTTAAAGCTACAGCCATCTATTGACTATCTATCAGAGTACAATCGAAAAGCACGGTAGTGCTTTGTCAAATTCATTCTGGTAATGCACTAATGTGTATATTTACACGAAATGTTTCAGTGTGTTTTTCCCCCCGGTCATGACCTTGTTACCCTTTAACATTAAGACGTGAAATTTAGGATGTAATATTATATTATCATTTTAAAGGCTTGTGAATAATTTAAAAAGTAATCTCTAGTTGTTCCTGAGATATTTGATTTTGAAAATTGCTCATTTTACTACTGCCTGACTGACTGATTCATTTAAACTTCATTAAAACAACGTGAAACAGTTTCTTTGTCAATGTTACAGGATATTGAGAAAAATCAGGAATGTGAAAAAAAATATGAAATTTAATAAAATTGATGTGATAGGAAAAAGAAGGTTACATACTATTCTAAACAAAATTGTTTGTCCTCATTTAAGACCTGCGATTACATTTAAATACGTCCACCGTAACCCACAATAAGTTTTACAGGATGACGTAGATTTAGTGTTCCGTACGATATTCGTACCGGAGTGTGTCTGTGGCTTTAGAGCCGTGACTGACAATTTCATACGTCTATTCGGACATATGGCAACGCACTGTCATTAAGCATGTACTAAGTAAATCGATAACTGAAGAAGACAATTTTTATGACAAATCGATTTGAATTTTATATAAAATTTAATCGTTTAAACTTGTATACAGTCCATAAAAAATATTTAATTTTTTTTCAAAAGTTTTTTTCGCAGATATCAACCTGTAATATTAACAGGTACTGTAGGAAAAGACAAAAATCTTATTGATAATATTTAATCAATTTCCGATGACGAAACAAAACTATCGTTTCAGATATCTTCGCCCGTATTTATAACGAAATGCCATTTGTGTTGAATGCGGCAAAAGGTAAAAATAGTAGGTAACCTGGAGAACAATGTCTCCATTAATGGAAGTTGATCGATTATGGTTTGAAGTTGAAAAATAATTTTGAAAGCTCTTCTGTCCCGTGAGCCGTATATTGTATAATATTGACTGAGTTACAAAAAATGAAATCTGTGATACGTTTGTGACATACTCACTTTATATTCATAATACAATAAAGACAAAAATGCTTCCGAAATCACACGGATAAACTGGTGAAATATGCTCTAGACTTCCCAATTGTGGGGAGGAAATTAGTTAAGTTCAAGTCGATCTCACGCGAAGGGTTTCATGGCACCTAATTTTCAACTTCTTTAATTGTTATCGTATCAGCTACACATGCATGGTAAACATGTAATGTCATTCTATTACGTTTTATCAGGTAAACGGAAAAACACCAAACAAGTATAGACCTCACTTAAAAAAAACTTTGACGGAATATTAATTATGTATGTATTATTGATATAAAACTTAAAATGTTGTAAGGTTGAAGGAAGAAATGTTAACTCCTAAAATATATGAACGGTTTTAACGACGTAACGTAAAATCAAAGACTGTCAAGTTACAATAAATATGAAGTAATAAGCGCATCCAGTTTATTGTTAAATTGTCCGATAACCTTCTATAGATATTAAATTTCATAATTTAATATTGCGGATATTTCTATAATTCAAAAAAATTACTGATAATAATATCCTGTATAACAATAATCTCCGGCAATATCCAAAATTGACAAAAAAACTAATGTTGAAGCTCCAACTATGTCACCACTGTTTCAATATTTATATTAGATAACTATGACATAAGCAACAAAGTGTAAAGGTATCTGTGGGTACCTCCAAGTCTCTCTATTTATTTAGTCAGCTTACGAGACACGCCTTCGCATGTACGTTCATTGCTGAACGATAAGTATTATTATTAGTGTAATAAAAAATGTACAAAATTAGTGTAAGTTCGAAAATTTTTGTATAAATTAAAATTTTGTAAATAACAATATGCCTTTAATTTTACTCCAATCTACACTTGTTAAGTTTCAGCAACACTAGCTACTGCAACGTTAATGGAAAAACCGTTTCTTTACACATAAAAATTAATTATGGTTTATAGTAACTTTAATTTCACTTTATACTAAATATATTTATTTGTTGGGTTTAGAAATACTATAACGTATGGTAACATGGATACAGAAAATATACTTTATACTTACATACATATTTCCTTAACATTTTCATGAAGAAAATAAACAATAATACACTAAACACATGCAAGTAAAACCAAGAAAGTTAACTAAATTATTACTAATAAGGCCCCATTTATATCTAAAGACATTAAACGTGTCTTGGCAGACAAAATCATATTTACATTTACAATACTTCACATCGAAGGGCTCATCAATATTTACAGACAAATAACCGTCTCTCTATCTGTCTTAATAAGTCTTAGATTTTTTTATATCTATCCATCAGATCCC
>DWTU01003490.1:0-10363 GCA_018251515.1 Cecropterus confusis
TAACTTCTAATACGCACATAATTTTAGAAAAATCAGTGGTGCCTGGGATTCGAACCTCGGACCCTCGATTGAGAGGCCGAGTTTCAATCAGTTGGCTATCACTGCTCAACATTGTATTATTATGTACAATTGTTAAGGATCCGGTAGGTATTCGATCTCCTGGAGAATTGCCCGGGTACAAAGGGTACCCCTCGAGGCCGAACATCCCTGCCCACCGCCCTTATGTCGACTTAGCCGTAGCATATAAGAGACCGGAGGGTAAGACGTCCCCGTTATTACTATTAGGCTGGAATGGTCGCAATTTTGATGATTAAAGTGGATTATATATTTGTTTATCCATAGGCATATGTTTCTTAAGAATTGCCTTATTTTGTAAACAATAATTGGCGAATAGGAAACAAACTGAATTGTATTTGTGTTTGTTGTCATAATAGATTTGCTATTACTTAAAAAACATTTAAGAAATCATTCAAAACTTCATCAGAAATAAGACAAATTTAGTAAAACAGTTTATACTTATGATATAGATGGATGTGTAAAAATGTCCGTTTACTTCGATTTACTAACTTCCCCGCAAAGCCGCCGTATTCAGTTTGAAATATTTACGAACTCTATAAAGTATATTCATGAGGTTTAGCTATACTTATTTAAACTGTGACTAAGAAGACTACGGTGGCTCAATTTTACGTGTATGCCATTTCAAAGTTAACTAATCTTTAAAACTGTTAAAATAGGTTTAGATTTCACTAAGAGCAAGCCAATCAACCAGTCTATGTACACAATCAGGCAGCAATTGTATTCATCTTAATATCGTGCAATTAAAAACTTAACCATAATATATTTCATTAAATCTTATTAAAGGTACATTAGTTAGTCCTTTGTTTATTGAGAAGCTCTTATTATTGTTATTAAGAACGCCATAATTATATAGGCAAGGTAAGTATAAAGTAAAGGATAATAATTCTGAAGCCCTATAATCCTATTAAGGATTAAATTAAGTTATTCAATGAATGTCTTCAAAAATGACAGAACGAGAAATAAAACTTTAGTTTTTATTTTTGACGACATCTTTGATAAGAGCAGACCTACTTTATGAAGTGCATAGGCTTCTTAAATGTCGGTGAAAAAATATTACAGAGTAAATCCTATTTAACGACGATTCCGAAATTCTAAAGATTACCCACGTGAGGCGTCTTATCTCTGGGTGTGATTTAATCTTTTTATTATGTTTGGCAACACGCCTGTCTTCCTGAAATGCGTCCCGTGGTGAGATAGGTAGGTAAATTTTATGTCTATTGTCAATTTAAAATGCAAAATGGTTAAATCTTTGAAGAACTTATGGCGCTTTAGAATGAAGGCTCTTTTTGGGAAGAACACACATGATATCTAATGCATCCAATAACTCAGAGAAGCCTGTGGCTTTATGGTTATGTAGGTTCCTTGAAGATTTTTTTTCTTCTGCGTTAAAGTAATTTAAAAACCGTTAATAATAATAGAAATGTCTTAAAGGACTTCAAATAATCAGATTTGCATATTATGCATTCAATCCCAGACACTAAAATATCAGATAGTTTCGGAAGCTTCAATTGGATTGCGTTTTAAATGATTAATTAATGAAAAAAAATCTATAACAATCGAGTATTACAATGTGTTTCTATATTCTGCCGTTATCAAACGTTGCATTTCTTATCACAATATTAAGTGTTAAGCTACTAGATTAGAAATGAATGCCATACTAGATATTTATGTAAAATGTCAACCTCTAAGCAGATTAGGGAAACCAAGCGCACGGGCAGGTAACAGTTCCTCAGAATAGGTTTTGTCCCCTTCTATTGTACCGAGATGAAGAGAGCAATTCGTCTTTGTCAGCCGGGACCATCTGGGCTTTGTCCTTGCTTAGAAATTAGAATTAGAATGCTTAAACAAAGCAAGGAAACAGGATTTAGTCCAGGAAGATGCTTCAAAAGTGCTTCGAAAAAATTAATTGTTCTGAATTCTGTCACATTCAATTTAATTTTACTGCCTACTTATTTTATTGCCCTTAAAGTTACCGATGTAAGTAAAAAGAGAAGTAATATTACAAATAAAAGGCGGAATATTGCCGCGTATGATTTTTTATATTTTGAAACATTTACTTTATTCAATATGATCGTAAGTACTCATTTTAATATCTACCAAGCACTGATTGACTTCATATGAGGTGACTATCTGAGTCCTCGAAAGTAACAATGCAACTATCATTAACTTCAGATATAACCCCTTTACTATATATGATATTACTTACATATTTCACGGGTGAGCAATGACCACGTTAGATGGACTGCAAGCATGTTTGCTACTTCAATATTGTAAAAAAAGTAATTAAACGTAAACGCTTTCTACACTCATAGCCCCACAGTAGGATTTTCTCCTGTTTCGTGGATGCCATGGACACACAAATACGAATACACAAACACCCAGACCCAACACAAATCTAAACTCATCATTCAGATGTCTGTCTGGCCGGGGATCGAACCCGGGACCCACTGCGTGTCAAACCGCGGACCACTCCACCACGTGGGTCGTCAAATAATTATATTAAGTAATATAATAATATTGTTAAACGTCGTCTCTTTATAAACACTCGAAAAATTTTGGTAATATGTATTGAACATTTCAATCAGCATTATTTATTTAAAGCGCGACATTCAACAATAATATCCTCGTATAATTCTTTACGAGCATTCATGCTGAGCAACAGAATATATCAGTAAAATTATAATCTGGGAGTGTCACACTATAGGTATATATCAGGTATCGGGTAAAGTTCCAACCGCTTTCAAGTATCTTTCGATTCGATCTCGACTGGTAATTTATTTCAGATGACATTAATGGCGATTCTATGGAACCCAAGCAATAAAGTCGACGCCTAAAACGAGTGTTCTGACACGTCGGGATTCAATTTTTATCTTATTTTTATTTGTATTTACACGATCGCGAATTTGCATCTCTTTTTACGATAACATACCTTTTTGCAACAACTTCCAAGTATGCTTATTTATAATAGGAATAAATTATGCAAATTATGTATCTAAGTTATTGTGCTTATCATGTAAGTAAATGTTAAAAAAATTAAAAGTTTAAAAAACCTATTTGTTAATATGGGAACGGATGTAACATTAACTTTAGATTCTTATAATTTCTTATACTCGTAATCATTAATATGTATGTCTCGAGTCATAGAACCGTGGTAGGTAATTAAAAATATATATAACATGTTTATTCAACTTTTCTAAAAATGTACGTGGCATTTAAAAACATATCGTTTTGCTTAATTGATTGTTGTTTAAATCAATTATAATAATATTATAGTAGTTTGTTGGGTTTTCAAAATACTATATCAAATTCATAAATTATTCAAAATATTAAGAGATTCGTCATTCAATTTGTTTAGCTTCCTTTCTTACTTTAAAACTGTCTCATTCGACGGATCTATTTAAATAAATCATATCATTAAACGTAATACCAACGGTAAATTATTTATTAATACAAATTATTTTTGATAATTTGTACTCTGATCTTCGAACAATCTGCATTTTCAGTCGTGTTATTCTTTAAAAAAACATTTTTGTTTAAATCTATCAATCTGAAAGAAGACCCGTGCCCAGCAGTGTTACAATAATGGGTTGACGGAATTCTTTAAAATGGCACCTTCGAATGTTAAGTTGAGATGAACTGTTTTAAGCGAGAAATTCAGACAGACATAACATGTTTGTACGGCATACCGTCAACCCATTATTGTCCCACTGCTGGGAACGGGTCGTCTCTTTGATTGAGAGAGTTTCCGGCCTTACTCCACCGCGCTGGCCAAGTGCGAATTGGTAGACTGCGAATTGTACAGCATGCTTACTCATAATACTCTATTCCAGATTGTAAAATTAGTGTAGTTAGACCAGGAAGGTATCACCGTAATACCTATTTCTATCGTGAAGCAATTCTTACATTGTGGTGAAAGGCATATTTATGAGGCAGCCGACTATCGTAGTCCCTTTAGTATCAACCCATCTGTGATCGACTTCAGATAGTACCCCTGTTCTATATGAAGTTGCTTACAGATGTCCATGGAAGGCAGGGACCACTTGCCATCAGGCGGACTGCATGCTCGTTAATTACTTCAGTCTGATAAAATGTTATTAATTTCGCTACAATTTGCAGCGAAATTTCGTGGCCACATACGTTTGTTTCATACCCTAATCGCCGACGCTTGCAGCGCTTAGCGATTGATGCTTGAAACGAATGTTTCGTGGCCACTTGGTTAAAGAAATTAAGGTCCAGAGCAGAGTGTATTGTTTTCAAAACACGAATACACTTGTTTAACTTCAGTCACCTTAGCAACCCAGATTGTGAAGTATCCAGATTCGAATTCGTGTTGGTATTTTGCAGAATAGTACCACAGCATCATAAAAGTAAAACATAATAAAAAAACGTGAAATAGCTAACGTAGTTCGTGCCTCGCAAAACTTATCATATTCGCGGCTCATTGTCTTCATGGCTAGTTCGAGCATAAAGCAAGGCTGATAAGGCTTGGCGATTAGGGTTGCCAATCTCAAGTTTACAAAAGGCGAATGCGGCGACTAGGCCCTGTATTTGGTGTCAAATTCAGCATCTAAAGTTAAGTACTATTAGTAGGCTTAAGGGCTTGCTCAAAAGTCTAATAAATACTGGTGGAGTTTAACTACTGGGCTGGACACTACTGTGAAAAATTACGTGTGTCCATCTGAAGTCTAACAGGTGACAACCCTATTTTCGAGGCGGTATCGGGCGACAGCATAGTTTATGGTCAGCCACTATCGTTCATCTGAATTCTTTACGGCTCGACGCTAGTACAACCGACGAGCAACGCGTTTATTGGAAAACTTTTTAGGTACATATACGTTTTATGTGCTGATAATTTGATAGTTGGTCTTATCGCTTATTTTTATGGAAAGCGCTTCACAACTATGGGTACAGATAGTTGGTAGTTAAGATCGATATGACAAGAGATGATTTCTTGGGATTTCTTTATTTATGTATCTACATAAAGATCTTTCATATTTTGGAAATTACATTGTACGGGCTAAACTAGACGGGTTGCCTTTCATGAATTATTGTTTGAATAAAAGTACATTTAAATTGAGTTATTACTGGAAGTTACGAAAGCGTGTCATAAATAATCCTCGTTGAATAGCCCAGCTCGCTTGTAGCTTTTGTTGTACGGCTTTAAATCTGAGCAAGGAAAGGTGCGCGTGCGCATTGTTCCCCGCAGTCCGTAGCGTAGGTGCAACATCATAGTTCCCTTGTTACAGCTGCACGACAGATACAAATACTCGTTGGCCTACGTAACTGCCATATTTGGGTGGAGAAATCGGGTGGTGTACACCGTAACCACGAAATACTTAGTTTAGATGGCTGCTTTGGACAGTGTTCATGAAGAATGAACGTGTGGACAAATAAATTCACTCCGTATCCGTTGTTATGGATTTCAAATTTCTTGATGATGGAATAGCAAACGTTTTTGTTTCGGGAAACTTCGTTAATTTTTGTAGAGAGTAGATTTTCAAAATGAACCCCGGAAAAAACAATACAATCATCAATTCTTCCATCAACCTCGCGGTTACCTCGAGTTGCGGTTTCCACTGCGAAATCGAATCACGTCACCGAAATCTCATTTTAATGCGACTTTCGATGAAATTCGAAGTCGGTTATTACTTGTCAGCAATTGTCTGACAAAAAATGAACCCGAAGTAAGACGATCTCGTGACGGAGTCTTCGATTTCTCGGCTAGTGCTGTGGTGGGCGAACATTAAAAAAAGTACGTAACTCGAAACTCGGGCGACGTATGGGGTTTCGTCTAGACACGGTAACCTCTTCACACGGTTACACATTTTTATCGCGTGTACTTAAAATTAACTTAAACAGCCACATCGCGTTATTGCTTTTAAAATAGTGCTATTTATCTAGTTTGGTCCCGTTTCCGGCGTTATCTTCACGTCTTATCTTAGGACGGACTTGATTTTTTTCGGACCTATGCCAACATTATCAGTTCCCCGTATACCTCGCTCACCTACGTGTAAATTGTCCTTTCCTCTGGCTTATCCCTCGCCGACGTCATCTCGTATTATTACTTTTTAGGGTATAGGATTGAATGACAAAACACCCCGGAATAGACATTGTTATTTTAATAAATACTATTAATGCCGTATTCAGAACGTTTGGATCCCATCCCCTCGGCCGTCGTTTAGAGAATTAACAATGAAATATTTCAATAAACAGCCTACGACGGCGCTATATAAATATGAGCGAGTCCTTCTCAAAATATTCTTTAAGTAAACAGTGTTGACACGCGGGATGATGTGGAGTGGGCTCTAAATAAATTTAATTTCACGGTTGCTCCCCGAACGGCAGTTTTTAATCCGTCCGCGTGTAATATGTCATCGAGGTGGCTCAGTCCAAAACACGATCATATTACGTGACTAGAATAAAAACATACAATTAAATTTTGCACCGCTTGCGAATGTGGCTGCGTTTCTGTAGGTGTACATACACACCGTTGTTTAAACGTTTTAAAATGGCTTCGTTTTGCGTTAGTTATTCAGCTTTGTACAATCGCGCAGCGGTTTTTTGATTCCATTTCGCATATGTTGCAGTGAATATCTGTTTAAGCCGAGCACTTAAGGCCGGCAGAAATAGAATTAGGTGCAGCGACGCTGCAGGGAACACGGGGATTATTATGCGCCACATGAATATGCAACTCGTTATTTTCAATTACGTCCCGCCGGACTAGCAGCGAAAGCTCAGGACTTAGTTCATTGTAGTACCGTTTCATGCAATTTAAATGCCTCGTCATTGTCATGTCGCTACGTCACACAGCAAGTTCGTTACGCGTCTACAATTTATTTACATACCGTGTTAGTAGCTTTTATGCGGAAGGTTGCTTTGTGACACGTCTGAATATACTGTGCTGTGTAAGAGCGCTTTAATGTGCAATAGTTGAGCATTTTAAGTGTAATGATGACGAAATACTTTTTGTTACAGTGAGTGCTGTTATTATTTTATACGATCGTAAAAGAAGTACCGCCAAATATATTTTCGATGTACAAATACGTGATAAAGATGATTTTTGTTTGCTTGCATTATTACTATCATAAAAAACGAAGGTATTCAATACGAATCTTTATAAGCTACAAATAGCGTAGACAATTTTAGTCGACTGTACTGTACTGTATTTGTAGAATAGTACCATAAAGAGTATGATGAAGCATTTAGACCTCAGAGGTAGAAATAAAATTTTATCCAGTCCTTTAAAGTTACCTCTTTTATTCGAATCGCTTACTAAAAACAGCCTGTGGTCACATACAAAGTATATTACGGAATATATTTTGTGTGTGACCACAGGCTAATTCTATTCACATATACGGTATATTGTCTAGCAGACGGCTCCTGAGGTTTGACACTCCACAATCCTTTTTAAACTAATGTAATGCACTTCGAACTAATTATAGAATATGTACTTGTTTGTCATATTCGCCAGTGTCCAGTACTATAAAAAGATAGACTGAAGGCTTTTTAACATGTTTTAACATAAGAAATCATTTTAATTTAATACTTATGCAGTTAATACCAAGATTGGTGCACGGAACAGAGCGGATGGAAACATTACTCCAGGAACACTTTCAGATTTGGCGATATTTCTACAGTCGTTGAAGTCTTGCCAAATTGTTTATTGCCCAGTATTTAAGACCCGCTAAACCCATTTTAATGCAAATCGCGAATATTTTCTTCCTTTACGATTGTAAGTGACGAGAATATATTTCCGAGTCTTGAGTTAGATCGTCTGGAATGTATTATGTGTTGGTCTGTGTTGTTTGAATTTTAAAAACATTTTGTTTTTTGTTTGTTATTGTCATGGGAAGGTTCTTATCAAAGAAAGAAAAGGAGCACAAAAAAAGCATAACATTAGTGAATAAAATTTTGTAATAGGTTACATGGTTACATCACATTATGGCGTTTGACATTACTGTTAGTCTTACCAATTCGTATTCAAAATTCATAGTTAAGACACTACAAAGTCATTAAGGGTCAGATAGTTATTAAATACAAATATTTATCTAGTTAGCAGAGCAGCGTACACTAGGTTTTGTACTAAAAGCCATTAATATTATGACACCGATAATATCGTCGAGAAATTTAAATTTTAAACGATCTTAGCAAAACATTTATTGCAATATTGTGGTACAAAACATCGTTTAGGTTCTCCATAATTTCTTATTCAACTTGTAAGGTATGTAAGGTTATAGGTAGTGGTTACCGAGTAATTATGTATGGGAAATCAATTTTGCACGAACCATTAAGTCTGTAATAGAATTTCGTTTTATGGATAAGAAATAATAATATTACCAACGTGCGTTCAAGTAATATAGGCAAAACATTGTACAATAATTTCTTACCGAATAGTATTCAAGATCTAATCAATATTTACCAGCAAGAATCCATTGTGGTATGATACTATAATATTTAATTAAACATAAATGCTTTCTACACTCCTAGCCCCATAGTAGGATTTTCTCCTGTGTCCTGGGTGCCATGGACACAAAGAGACGAATACACAAACACCCAGACCCAGAACAAAAATCTAACCTCATCATTCAGATGTCTGTCTGGCCGGGGATCGAACCCGGAACCCGGGTTACTTGTATTTTTATAAAAAAATCTGTTTATATTCCCAGCATTGGGACAAATGGGTTTATGATGAAGCAAGTACGTTCCGGCCGGTGCGCACGGCGCGTGCGCACACTTACCGTCAGACATTACACTTATGTCATTTACCATTGTTCTTGCTAACTGTATCTATGTTTACAATAGACCATTCTAAGCTCTATTCCATTTATACAGTACGACGCCGAGTAAATTATCTCAGGCGACAACGCACGACTGATTTCCAAAAGCATAATTCACGTCGTGTCGTTATCGTTGCATCTTAACGAGCTTTTGGTTGTTACTTAAATATAAGGCTATTGTTTTGGATGAAAAAGGTTATATATGACTTGAAAGTAACAATTACATTATACGACATCGGTATGCAACATAAGATATTTCAGATGTGCTATGAAACTGTTTTTTTTTGTATATTTTACTCATATTTTTTAAATTTCTTTTTGCCGATATTTCGAGCCAGTTACGTGGATCGTGGTCAGTGGATCGGATTGCATAAACCTCAGGTGATCTTTGCTGAGTGTCTTACTTTCAACATCTAGTAAGAGAAGCAAGAGATAAAAAAATCATAGAAACTTTAACATGGTTTTAAGTTAGCACAAACGTACAATCCAGTGGTAATTTTTTTGTAAATCACAAATAGTGTAAAATAATGATTTTTTCAATAGATTTTAATAGATTACACTCCTTTTTAATGTTATGTCATTTGTTATATATACATATACATATAATAAAAATGAATTGTGTACACCGCGAATATTTGCGAGAGAGTTTAATGAACTAAAATATAAACATTAAAATCTATGGAATATATTAAAAGTGAAAAGAATTAAAGTTAGTCTTATTTTTAAGCAGGATTGAAACCGAGAACCCAACTGTTATTGAATAAGGATTCTACATTGAAATCTTTTACGCTAAATCCGTTCACGTTAGATTCCGTTTGCAACGCTGTGGGAGGGATTTTTAAAGTCCTCCTCGCCTCATAACTATTGTTCTGCTTCCTTGTAATGTGATGTGTGGATGGAGTGGAGACTAATAAAACGATTGATGGTTGGTTATACACTGAATTTTGTTAGAGAAAATATCTCTTTTTATATTAAAATCTAAATAGGTACTTAAACTATGCGTTTGATTACATGCGGCGTATTATTAGTGTCTAATTACTAATTAAAGAGAAGTAATATGATATTTCAATAACATTTAAAAGAATTAAATATGATATTATTTATATTTTAAAAACACGTTTAATCTAAATTCCTTACTGATATCTAATATGAGTCATATTATATATTTTTAGGTAAAAGTACTCACATATACCTAATACCTACATTACATATACTTTTAAGTATTTGTATTTATTCAACTTCATTTCATAAGAAAGTAATAAAAATAATGCAAACCTCGGTGGAAGTAGAATACTTTGATTTAATAAAGTTCCTTTATGCAGCTGAAAAACAACATTTGTGTTAAGCATATCGTAATTAAAACGCTTTGATCGCCTCGAGTAAAATAATTCAGTTATTAAAAATCTGTCTGAATAAACCCAGGTGCTAGACCCAGTGTAGTTCGCCGGGGGAGGTACCACCGCCACACCTATTTGTAGCGTGAAGCAATTTGTGCGTTTCGCTGGGAG
>DWTU01003491.1:0-10361 GCA_018251515.1 Cecropterus confusis
TGTTGGTTTCCTCACGATGTTTTCCTTCACCATAAAGCAGTGATAATCAACTTCTAATACGCACATAATTTTAGAAAAATCAGTAGTGCGTGCCTGGGATTCGAACCTCGGACCCTCGATTGAGAAGCCGAGTTTCAACCATTCGGCTATCACTGCTTATTCGGCTACCACTGCTGCATGTAGTATTTAATAACTAGTAATCTATTTAATCACTATCTTACAACTACATTTAAAGTAGTTGCGCTGCTATAAGTCGTAACTAGATCCTTCATTTTAATTATTAATTGCCCTTTAAGGGGCGATAGTATATAAAAAAGGGTGTGTGAATTCACTCACGGCTGAAGTGTTACTTATGAATCTAATGAAAAAACAGCTTACGAGAGATAATAATATACATAATAATAATATTATAATAAAACATTGGTTTTCCAATAATCGATCAGGCAATCACTGCAGCCTATATTCGGACATATACCAAACTTGAGCTCTTATACAAGCTAGGAAGTAAATCGTTAGCGTGATTCAGAAAGCGGTACAGCGCCATCTATTTGTAGCGTCGACAACTGCTTTCGTGACGCATTTACGTATCATCTATTTCCAAATCACAATATTCTAAAAGAATTTTTAATATAATTTTACAATATAATGAATTGACATTTTAATTTAAATTACAAACTCGTAGGCATACTCTAGAACTTTCCACTCAATTAGCTGTAAAATAATTAAATAATTTAACCAAGTAACTATATTCACGTAGTGCGTACAAGGACACAATTTCTTGCAATGCATCAAATATTTACACACCTCTAATCGCTTCGTAACGTAACAATATATGATGCAATCTTTGTATTCTGCGTTTGTGTTATATTTATGCGAGGGAACTTATATGGTATTTAAATATAGGTTTCTATTTCAATATTCCTTCGTTTATGTGTTCTATAAGGTGTGGTGTCGATGTTTGATGGGCAGGAAAGAGGTGAGAGTTACCAAATCTTATGTAATAGCTTGTTCGCATCAAAGCTTCTCTTTCAATACGAATCTAAACGGAAACCGGGTAGAAGTTATCCGGGTCGAATCCCGTCGCTTTGACGTAATGACCGATTTCTCGAAATGGGAGAAATGTCCAATCTGATCGACGCGGCGCGCTGATGATTGTCACAACTGACCTCTCATAATAGTAAACGTTCAAGTTATCTCAATCTTATATCTTTGATCTATGAAGCACGACAAAAAATAAATTATGTATAGGTACATTATTTTGTTGGGGACGCTCAAGTTATCGTTATGTCTCTATAGATAATTCACTGCGAGACTGCCTACGACTCAGAAGTGAATTATCTACATTTTTACACGAATGAGGGTTTCAGCAATCCATAGCTCCACAATAGAATTTATGTTTTTTTTTTTAAACCAATATAAACACAAAATCCCCACATACGAAAACAAAATTATTTAGATTTATGATTATCTAAGGTCCATGTATACAACCCTCTGCATGGCTAATTAGTATTATACTATGTAAGTGTCAGTAAATGGGCAATGGATACTTGAGACTGTAGATCCGCCAAAGTGGCTTCGTGGTCCTTCAACGTGGCTGCCAGTTCGTGCACGCGGCCGGCACTAGCGTCCTTGTTGCGCCGGATAACGGCTGCTTGTTGCCGGAAAGGTGCCAGCTTGTCCTCTCGAGGGCCTGCCGCCGCGAGCCGACGCTGCACCAATTGCTCCACTTCGCTGTTCACTGCTGTTATCTACGTGAAATTATTTTCTAGAGCTTAATGCTCACATCTTGTGTTATTTGTGAGTGCAACATCTTTAAACTGGACTTATAAAAATTTTAGTATAATTAATCCGCCTCTGACATCTTCTGTTTAAAATGCCAAAAATCAGAGGCGTAGCTTGCCGGGGTCGGAGAGGGCGGTCCGTCCCGGGAGGACAATTTGGAGGGGCGATAAAATGAGATTTTTGTTTTATAGCTATGACGTGTATTTCCTAGACTTTACAAGCTCAACACGCGCCCCCGAGCAATACTTTCAAATGACGGCAGAATTTACAAATATCCTCCTATTTGAGCTTAAAATATTATTATAATGTTATTTATAATATTTCGCCTATATAGAGAGCTATATATATTTATGGAGAACGGGAAATTCTTATTTAATGCGGAAGGAATATTTTCTTTGGTCGTTAAACCCTGAAAGTCGGATATGACCCAGCAGTGATCAAGAGGAGAGAATGCTTGATAGATTTGAAAAATTATTTCAATTTGAAAGGCCATTTTTGATAGATATTTCGCTACATCAGCAAAATCGCGTTAATATATTTACGAGGCCGCAGGATTCAACTAGGCAGATTCTATAATGTTACAGAATAATAATAATAATAAATAATAACGTAATGGATTCAATAACCAGCAATATTAAATTCAAAGTAGGTGATAAATTACTCCAGTGAGTTCTTATTAAACATTACCTAGCTATAATAGGCGTACTTACTTTCAGGTTCCATGGAAATTGGGTCGCACAGGTTGTAAAATCTGGCTACACTGCAAGCAGTGAACGCCGAAACTTCTTTGTACAAATTGCTATCGTAAATCAGAGCTCGACTTTCCTCCATGTCACAAATAAGCGAATACTTACTTTCTCTCCCCTTCCCCTCCCTTATAATTACCTTGTCCTGAACAACAATTAAATCAGAACGAGTAGGGTGCTGCTCTGTCGCTATATATTGCATGATATTTAGTTCCTTTTGAAGGTTACTTATTTCTAACGGGAGTTTTTCCTTTATCAGATAAGTATTTAACTGAAACAAAAAGGTTTTATACTATGAATTGTAGAAGTTCGTTATGATTACTTCTTTTAGATTGATGTCAACACATTACGGTCCCAATACTGGGCACTGGTCTCCTCTCAAAGTGACAGTCTACCGCACTGACCAAATACGAACTGATAGACTCCTAAATGGTAAAGGAAAATACTAATCTCATAAATTAAAAGAAAAATATAAATTAAAGAAGGAAAAGGAATAGTAGCTTGAATTTTTTTTTATTATTATTTCTTTTGTTGTGATAAGTTATTATGTCTAAAAAAATAGAGTTTTTGGTACATTAAACGTGATCAAGTTATACAAAGAATAAACAGATTTTTCCTTCATCTAAAAGTGGCCCAACAGCTGTTAAATGGGTAGTACTAGGCTGCATCTCTTATAATTTACATTTCTTAATCCATGCTAGAAATTGAAATCACTAAGCGAGTAGACCTAGCTAAACGGCCATTATTAGTACAGAACGCGCCCATATTAAAATTACATAAAAAGTAACCTGTATTTCTTCCTGCAAATGCTTAATGACTTCATTCACACTTTTCGGGGTCGCACTCTGGCCATGAATCATGTTTAAATATCTCTTCAGCTGATCCGTGGCTAATTTAACCTGGGATTGTTGCAGATCGTACTGAAAACGTATTGAAAATTAACATTTTTATTAGATTTTAGCTACAAATGTTAGAAATTGAATACTACCTTTGTTTTTTAATAACATAATACAGCAAAGAAGCATGCAATCCATCCTATATTAAGTGGCCACTGTCGCCCATGAACATCTGTAATCAACCCCAGGTAAGATAAGGGTCTTACTTGAGGTTAGACACAAATGCGTTGCTAGTCCTGCTGAATTATAAAGTTAGAACGCCTTGGATAAGTAGGTATACCTGAATAAGTATGAACACAGCAGCGGTTGAAATTAGATACTATTATTAAACAAAAATAGGTACGATGATGGTGCCTCTAGATTCGAACCACAAAGGTTTTTACCACCTAAAAATAATATTAGTTAGATACCTGATGTTCCAGTTCTTTAGCTCTATCTTGCTGAAGTCTTAAATTCTTACTTATCTTTAAAAGCTCCTCCTTATCAGTAACGTCAATGAGATTTACTTGAACGTTTTCTAATCGTTTGATTACTAAAATGAAAATAAAAATGAAAAATGTTTTAAGGTATTTGCACACTTCGACTACAAATATACTTAGTATATTTTTATAACGATAAACACTATTTTCATTATTATTTATTTTTGACTCTAAACATTAACATGAACATAAATTGACCACCCACGTGGCGGAGCGGTCACCATACCAGTCTGACACGCAGCGGATTTCGGATTCGATCCCCGGCCAAACAGACATCTGAACGATGAATTTAGATTTCTGTTCTTAGCTTGGGTGTTTGTGTATTCGTCTTTGTGTGTACACAGCATACCACCACACAGGAAGACATGTTAGTGTGGGACTATGAGAGTAGCATAATATTTAATGTAGTATGTTTGATTTTTATTTACTTTCATTAATATTATTTACCTATGTCTCTTTCAACGGCCATTTCCTTGATGTCGTTGATGATCTCTGAGGCGCTCTCTTTCTGGAGTATTCTCGTCCTCTTGTGCACGTCTTTAAACTCATCAATTAAATTCTGATATAAATCTAATAAATCTTGAATGTTGTTGTTACGAGCGACGTCTGTTGGAATGTCAGGAATTTTTAAATATCTAAAACAGATATACACATTGTGATATATTAACTTTAATAGGTACCTCTCAATATAAATCACGCGTAATTGTGTCCGTGCACATTAATCTCCGAAACAGGTCAACCAAGTTCAATGAAATTTTGGGAATGTGAATATTTCAAATATATAGGTTATCCGAGCTCGTTATTGAAATAAATATTTCCTTCTCAATAAATAGATACATATTTTATAGATATTTAACCGTTGACGTTACTACGACTTAAATTTAACTAAAAAAATCCATATTTGCAATCATCATTCCTTTGATTATCTAAGCTTGGTATCACACGTTAAAATGAAAATATAATTACTTAGCCAGATACGCTGTGTTTTTCACTTGTTCGTTATTTGAGAGCAGCCAATTCATCACGTGGTGGATGGTCGGCGGGTCTCCGGCGAGCAACTGCGACCTAAACAGTGTGGGTTCCACTCCAGCAGGCGGCCTGTATTTGACGTTGCCTAGCATTTCCAAAAGACGAACAGATACTATTTCCATATCGTCCTCCCGTACATCCAACTAAGAAGAAATTTTTAATATAACAGTTTTCCGAGGTCTGTTTACAACATTTGAGATTCTTATAAGAATCGTTCTTTATGATTTCGAAGTTCCTACTGTAAAAACAGCTTTTTCCACCAATGGTTTATTTAACCACCTACTCTGGAGAACCAAGTTTAAGTGTAAGGACCGGCCTTACACTTTTCGATAATAACAATAAACTAAGTCCTTTGTTTATACGTAGTACGTCTAAAAATCGTGGCCCTTTTAAAATATCTTTGCTCCATAGCAATAATTTAATAATTAATATTTTTATCGGATGTGAACGCTGCCAGATACTTAGCCAGCCTAATGTGTAGTGTATGTCTGCAGTAAATATGAAAAAATAACCTTAATTTCTAAGTCGGTGCTAATTACATTGTAGACTTTAAAGAATTATAGGTTATTTGATTTCGAAACCCAATTGGTATGAAAACTAGCTCTTATTCGTAGAAGTTAAATTTACCCTTATCACTTCTTAATTCGTATAACATAGATAGCATAAACATATAATTGTACTTTCATAGAGCATCGAATCAATAAAATGGATAAGTTTCAAAAGCTATTTCAATTTTTAAGTTTAATCTGTCGTGTAAACGATTTTTGAGAACATCAAAGCACGTCATGGATGTCCAAACATGATTTCATAAAGCAATATCCGCATTACCTACCTTCTCTCCGGCATTAAAATTCACCAAAAGGTCCACAAGTAACTGCAGCAGTTGTTTCTCGTCTAGAGCGTCAAACTTTATCAAGTCGTAGTTTCTGCCCAGTGTGTTATTCAGCTCTCTAACAATAAATTTCATTTGCTCCGTCATTTTAATGCAAAACGTGATTTTAATATCCAAAACTTAAGAAACAAATCTCAGACTTCGTATAACTTTAAGTCAGCTATTCAAAAGATACTCTTGTTTAAATGTTTGATGAAAGTTGCTATGGAAACTATTTGTAAGGGACAGCGCATAGTGAGTGAATCGTCTAGTTTTGTTACGGAGGGTTTCCAACAGCGATGTTCAGGTGCAAAATGTGTCGATTAGTATCAAAAAAATTCTCACCCTATGTTAATGGTCCGGAAAAACAGATTTCAAAACAAGTAAAAGGTGCAGAACCCCATAAAACCTCCCAATATACGCTCATTGTAATTTCCTTCTAAGGTTAGTGACAGCGTAGTAGCTACGGCCACAAGCGCCCTTGGCATTGTTTGAACTTTGCGCCCTCGAATTGAAAATGAAAATTTAGCCGACCTTTTTTGGCAACATATGTCTAAGATTATTAAATGTATGTGTATGTATGACGAATTTCGTTCATCGAATAATTATAATCCTTATGTGGTCGGCAAAATTCGTCTCACGTATGTATTTAATTTTTACCTTCATAAATAACTTATAGGTAGAATGTACGTATCTATACAAACACCTGTGTACCTACTTATAATTGAGAATACATAGGTATAAGTATAATACCAACATTGTTTTCAAGTAAAGTTTATTTATTTACTCTGCTATCAATAAACCAACACATTCGAGAGCAATTACTTGTTTTGCAATCGATGTTATCTGTGTATGCGAGGCCATGCAGCTGAATTGTATTTGTACGTCAAATAAAATATTCGTTCAGCATTTTACGTTGCGCTGTATTTTTGTTCCCTGTGCGCTATATTGTTATTGTTCAAATGGGAATGGATATTGGTGACCACTTAAGTTTACAATCAAGTATACATGTACTGTACTGTATTGTACCATAAATAACACTATTTTGACCATGAAAAGGGCAAACATTAGATAAGTAACGCAAAGGAGCAATCATACAGGAAATTATTCCTAAAGGTAATCCTTAACAACACAACCAAGCACGATGAATACATTAACACCTTGCAACTGAATTATCCAGCAGTGAACTTCTGGGTATGTAAAATAAAAGGAAGGCAATTCAAATATATAAGGTAAATCACATATAAAAAATATTCAATGAAACCACCGAAATATATTGGAATAAATTATATTTCTATTATAATACAATCATAGCTATCATTGTTGTTATCGTCAAATTTCAACAATTTACCCCTACTCTGTACAGTTTGTGCCTATCTCACTGTGATTGATGATTACTTTTCACATTTCTAGCTCTTTTAACAAACGTCAGATTGATCGCCTCACAGCCTCTTGACTACCTTCATACAAATCTTACGTTTATTGATAATTACTGTGATGCTCTTAAAACAGATTTATTGTTTTAAAAACTATAAGCCTACTTAAGTAATCCAACAGGAGGAATTAAACTATGCTTACGGCGTACGATTACGTCAATCGTACTCTAATTAAAGAAACCTCACTGGCATTGTGATTACCTAGCACCGATGGGGCGGGGAAGTGGACCTTGATCTCAGATTAAGTTTTAAAATACTCTATCTCAATGTATTACAAAAAAAAGTAATTTAATTCTAAGAAAATAACACTTTGGCTTAATTGATACAGGCTGTCATAATTACAAACACGCGCATATTACGCTTATCCACAAAACTGCTTTCTTTAAATCTGGGTATACACGCTAAATAGCGTGATATTACAGTATTAATAATTGTAAAAAGTGAACATAAAGGCAGCCAGTTTTTAAACGTAAAACATCTGTAAATCAGCACTTCTCCCCCCATTACATTTTACACTACTATTAGTTGAATGAAAAGGTGTCTACTATAAAAATCATACGATCGTAAACAAAAATTTGCAGATTCCTATGCATCTTTGATAACTAAGATGTCGCAATTTGAATATATTTCTACTTAAACTATGGCATGCACCATGATTATACTTAGACCCTGAGTTAGTAACAAAGTTTACCAAAATCTACTGAAGCCGAAGCCGCGACGTAAAAATGTATGTCCCCTTTATTATTCAAGATATGAAAAATGTTCATGTAATAACTAACAATTAATACAATTAATGTTTTGGCAAAAATGTTAATACGCACTATATACTGAAAATAATTTCAACGTGATTATTTATTGCTAATTAACGATTATTTAACATAAATAATTTGTACTCTTCTAAATTATTGGAAAATTCAATCATTATTTACACAGAAC
This sequence comes from Cecropterus confusis, assembly GCA_018251515.1. NCBI lineage: Eukaryota > Metazoa > Arthropoda > Insecta > Lepidoptera > Hesperiidae > Cecropterus > Cecropterus confusis. The sequence continues at coordinate 8,176 of DWTU01003491.1, forward strand.
AGTTCTACATAAACCCTAATATAAAATGATATAAAGCAGATTATTATATTTCGAAATAATAATGTAATCATACATTTTTTACCGGAATAATGTAATCATTTGACAAAATTATTAGTTGCCTTTAAATTTACTATAATAAATATTACAACCTCCATATTAAGACAAATTTACGATTATTTATTATTAAAATTGTGTGATTAAGTAAACAACCAAGAACAAAACGAACTTCCGTCACTGACATGTGATATAATGTAACAATTAACAAACAAACAGTAATGTTCACATCACATTTGGTCCTCGTATCACTTCTCTCGTTGGAAGCAATCAATCGAAATACTGGGCCCTTCAGAAGGAATGTATCGAGAGAAGATAAAATGCCAGCCAGAGAACTCCAGTAGTGGAAGCCAAAATTTTGTTACATGTTCGAGGTCAGTTAAATAAATGCACGAAAGCAGCTACCTAACGACATAAATTCGCTACAAAACGTTGTCGTAATATAAAAACAAAATACTCGCAAACATAAACATATTCAAAACATAAAATAACCAGTCGATGTAAATTTAATAACTACTACGCCCACCGAGCGGAATAACAAAAAAAAATATTCACGATACGGAGCACCTACTGCTAAATCACAAGTAACTTAATAAGACATCAGGTGCGACGCGTGGGTCGCAGAGTCGAGTCGTCGCCGCCTGCGACCCGAGGACGGGAAAGAAGACGGGCGACATTCTCACAGCAAGCCACCCTTTCTCCCGAACAGAAAGGTGCTGAGCGTGCCCAGGGGAGACGAGTGTGCCGGCGGACACGACACGGGAGGGGTGGCCACGGAGCCGAGGTCGGAACGCGGTCGCGGTACACGAACGCGCGTCTTTCGCGCCGCTCCGTTCGTCGCCATGGAGGGCCCCGCCGCGTCCAACGCCCCTTCGCCCGGATGAGCGGGTACACCGAGCGGCGCATCGATCGTCTCGCATCGCTCGGGGACCGAGGCGGCGGGAGATCGCAGCGTTCGTTTGAGGCACGTCAGCTGCTCCATGGGACTCCGGTGCACGAGACCCGTGTACAGCGACCCCGGCGTTTGCAACGCGAGCGGGGCGGGCGAGCCGTCGGACGCCGGCGAGGTGAGGTAGCGCCGCCGCAGGATGGACGTTCCGCTCGCTATGAGAGCGTGCAGCGAGGGCGGGGCGTCCCCGGGCCGCGGGGTCGAGGGCGGCGTGGACTCGGGCGAGCCGAGCAAGGGGCTGTTGGCCGGCGTGGCCGTCGGCGTGAAGTGCGGTCGGGACGGCGGCGTGCAGAAGGAATCCCGTCGCGACAGCACCGGCGACACGGCTGCGGAGGTTCTTCTCGAAGTTAGCCGCGAACTCCACGCGCTGCCGAGGACGCTGCTCGACAGACTGCTCATGCCGCTACTGCAAATACTGCTTACGCTACTACCTGCGAGGCTTCCATCGTTTGGATGTAACACGGTGCTGTTTTGGAAAATAAAAAAGCGCAATGAGTTGTGAACAGGCAGCTGGCAGCATAAATAAAATATACACAAATTAGAATTAAAGTCATATGCGATATAGAAAAGGCACAACCAATAATAATAATCACAAAATATAGTAATTATTTTCTTATTTAAATAGAAACAACTAAAATAGTATTTGATTAAAAAGGAATAATTGTTTACATAAGTACAATTTAAAATGTACTTTACATAATAATATATACTTTGTAAGCATTGCCCTAATAACATAATTTCTACAATGAAGGTGGTGAAAATTCAGATTTTTTACCTGTTTGTGAATGTGTATATATGACTCGAATGTGGCAAACGAAGTATATCGTCATCTTCTTCAACATCCGACAAACGATACATTTGCAAGCCAAGTGCCTGAGCAGACCTCGATCCACGAACGCCAATACCCTCTTGTTCTTCTAATAAACCTGTAAGATTTATTTTTTATTTAATAAATGTAGCTAACGCGTCTGTCAGGCAGAAGTCATACGGATGATAATATACATCTGTAAGGGAGTCCCATAACAGAAGTCCTACGTTTGTTTACAAGTGAGGCTAGTATCAAATCTCTTTTGATTATAAAATTTTATTGGACCGCATTTTAAACAATTTCAGCCGTATTTATAAAAAAGAGAAGTTCTTTAAGTCGAAAACAACATTAATATTTATATATTTTTTCTAGATA
>DWTU01003492.1:0-10361 GCA_018251515.1 Cecropterus confusis
TACACTACCACCGGATCGGAACACGACCTCAACTAAGAAGATCCGGCAAGAAACTCAGTGGGTTTGTCTTTTTTCCTTGTAATACTTTGTATCTACATTTTTTAATCATCTTGTTTATTACATGGACAAAAATAGCTAGTTCCAGTATTTTGCCTTACATTTGACTAAACTTATAAACTAGCCGCTTGTTTGACAAGATGCGTATCTTGTCAAACAAGCGTACACTTTGACATTTAATTAAATGTTGAAATATATATTATTATGAGATAGAAATTCATAAATATGGCGAAGTTTTAGTACCTTAAATCCTTCCTACCCATGTACTTTAAGACACTGTTTAAATTACTTCACCCATCGAAAAATGAACCTTGGTGATCATAGTGATGGTGAATATTTAAACATGTCGAGAATTGATAAAATTCTGTTAATACAATATAAATGTGAGTGACTCGGTTTTTAAGAAAAATATGAAGTTGTCTAAGTGTAAAAATATTTATTGACACCATGAGAATCAATTATTGCTTTATTACGAATATTTAATATAAACAAGTAGGACTCGTAACTAGACAAGTCCTACAATGCGGCAAAATCTCGTTCATGGTCAACAAGCAACGTTGTAGTGACGGTATTTAAATGAGATAATACAAATATCTTAAATAAGAAAGTAAAAATGCATATTATGCATACGTTACATGTATTTTTAGATCGTTTCCTTATGTACTTGTTCCTGTTAATACGGAATCTTGAAATGTTATTTAAGTATCGTAAACATACTTAAGTATCGACGTAATTTAAGTATCCTAATATCCAAAGTCCACAGGAAGGTGGGTCTTTTACATTATAAGTAAATTAAACAAGAATAAAAGTTACCAATCAATAGACAAGGTAAAACGAGAAATAAAGTTAAAAAAACTGGTACGTATACAAATTAACACGAATAATTGGCGGAACGCGAATAACGTAACGAATAAATTCTGCATACTTTCGATTGCAATGGGCCTTGCCAGGCTCACGAGTAATGCAGTACTTAACACCTGACTTGATTGACCGGCTACAGCCGTGCCTTGTTTGACTTCGTGCCGTGTTTTCAGAATGTTACATTTGTGTTTCAACTTGAATTCTTCAATGATTACGGTTTGTGTAACATTGTAACCGGCTGACTCACGTATGGTGCGATACTAGTCCTCACGATTGAAACAGGCACCTGTAAAGGGCGTCAGAACCCCTGCTCTGTATGGAGTTGATGACATGTCTCTCCATCTACCATCAGATGGCGTGCTCGTATGCTACTGTCTTATTAAAAAAATATAATGCAAATAATACGGGAAATGAAACTGCAAAAAACGATCTCTAGCGTTAATTTGATGTAAAATGGTAAAATTATCAGTTATTATTATCAAATTTAATTCGTTTTATACGCGGAAACGCGATGGAGATTGGCTAAAAGGTTAATTATTATATACATTTTGAGTACTATGATATGTTTATTTTATTTATCCAAGGGAAAGCGCTCAGGTTCTACACGACGGCTTTCTCGCTCAATATATCATAAGATGTACTTGTATACAGAGAGAAAATGCTACTAGTATCTTAGTACCTACCATATGACAAATACACATAATTGGGGCCTTATTGATATTTGTGTACTCATGTCCAATTTTCATTAGGTAAAGTGAGTTCTATCTATAAGACAACGTTATTTAAACAACTTAATTTAAGATCGCATAAATCGATTTGTTTTATAACACATCGCCGAGTAAGTCGACCTTTATTTTGTTTGATTTTACATTGTGCGTGCCTAAGGCAATAACAACATCGATCTATATTTATAGCTATAGCTATGTAGGTCAAACAACTTACGGATTTATATGTCGTTGTGGTATTTAAAATGTGCGTTTTGTTTTTTTGCTATCCGGCTTTAACATTTTTTACTTATATATAAATGGTAGAGATGTGTATGATAGATGGTGGAGGAAGTTACTATATTCATTAAGCTATGTTATGATATTTGTTTTGCATAAACGGTCCGTAAAAGAATAGTTCAAATTAACAATTAATACCTCTAGATACTGCTAATAGATAATATATATTAGATTAGTTATTTTTTTTTCACATCCGCCGAACAGAATCCAAAAAATATTTGATAACGGAAGAATAATTGTGATTTATGTTATTATCTTAATATATAGAAATGACATGTCACTGTGTTCATACACGGTAATCCCCGAAATCGACACTGATTTAAATAAAATAATGTTTGAAGTATGCATGGGAATCAAGCTAGAAATATAGGACATTGTTAGATGCAATAAGTGGCAGATACATCAAGATTAACATTTCGATTTTATTCCATTATATTGCACATACGTATATCGAATAAAATGGTTTTTATTCTAACATACTATATTTTAAAAGATAATTTATTTTTAAAAATAACTCTAATCAAAATACGTGCGGTAAATTGGCTTTGGGTCCAATCCTTGGTCTGGTGACTTTGCATAATGTAATCATTTAGGGTCTGAGTGTTTTTGCAATTTACATAAATTATTTTTAGCTCCCACGACTACCCACGACGCGATATCCTAGTATGAGGCTATGAGTGTAAAGGCAGGCAATTGAGTTCCAATACAATAATTTTGAAACTTTGGAATAATAATATAATAATGCAATTAATTAACTAAGTCTCGTTTTCCTACTCTAGCGACCGTTATGCAGATAACATGTCTATGTTTTAATCAGGGAAGAGGAATTAAATAATAAGCATTGTGTGCTGTACAATTATCGCAGTGTGCTGTTCTTATAGCATCTAAGCATCTACACAAAACATTCTAGTGTATTGTGTTCGTGTTCTTTACATAAAATGTTAATCTTGTCATGTGATCTAAATTAAACTGAACAATATTATAAGCTTGATAGTAATGATTATTTTTAAACGTCATGTAGAATTGTCAATCTTAAGTTTAATATAAATATTCTGGCTAAATTGTATTATTGAAAAGTACTGATCGATGGTACGATTACGTGCAGTCAATTAATCATGGACACACAGCCTTTTTTGTTGTATTTTATTCTTTGTGTTTGTGTGCTCAATTCTCTGTAATCGGTTCAAGAACAATTTAAGAAGAATTTCTCAGTTAATGTCTAGAGGTTAGGTCGGGAACAGGCCACGATCTGAAAGTGGTAAGGACGCCCGGACCAGTCATTCTTCCGCTAGTCAAGGTGACGGTTCATTTTATATTGGTAAACATGAGAAAAAATCTTAGGTACAAACAAGTTACATATGAAACTTGCTGCATGTATACTATTAATATTACTTCCGCATTGATTGTAAGAAAAAATAATAATTTATGCAAGTGGATATTAATTTTTGTTTTGTAATTATTTCGTTACACTTGTTTTATAATTATAGAAGAGAATTTACTAAAATTTTCTGCTGATACATAATTTTTTGTAGATGTCACTTTGTAAGCAAGAGTACTTAAGTAGGTATTTTAAGGAAGAGAAATCTGAAAGTGAACACCATTTAAGGATGCGTAGCAGGATAAAGCAAATGAATTGTAATTATATCTACTTAGCACTTAACGTACAGAATAACTGACTTGCCTATGTTTCCTTGTAAACATTGATAACTTTAATTAAGCTATTTATGTATTAACTTGTTGAAGGATTAATTACATGTTTTATTAATTTTTCCGACTATGCATTTATAGAAACCCTTTGCTTGTGTTTGTATTTTAATTTGCTTAATTTCGACACATTTTATATCACATTCATTATCACGCATTATAGATTATTTTCTCTTCACAAATAGAATGATTTGATTATACATATTCATATGAATTCGTAGCAAAGAAGACAATTTACATAAAACTCGTAGCGCGGGCGGTGCGAAGTGAAGCATAAAGAATTATACAATTTTCATGTAATTCCAATGTAAGGACAGACGAGTACTTTCATACGTCGCCATATATTGCATGAATATAGCTCACAATGGTTTTAAATTACCTTGAAAATAATTCGATGACCTCAGAACAAATTTGGTTGCAAAATAATCGTTAACGTAAATCAAAATACGATTTTCTTTACATTATTGAACAATTGTGTGAGATGTGCAAAGGTAAAATGTAGTGCTACGTAGTAATATAAATATATCTTTATAAGGAACATGTACTAGAATGCTACCTAATTGGGATGATAAGCGAAAAAAACCTTATTACGAAAACGAGTTATAACAAAATTAGTTCCACTAAAGTACCACAATCGACATTTAAAGTTCAAAGTTTAAAGTTAAAACCTTCAAAGTTTAGTGTACTTTTTTCGGACAAAAGAGTAAATTCCTCGCTTCTATCTTAATAGAAAATTTTTCAAGATTATAGTTCTTCGATACTAAAAATCTTGAAAATGTAACCAATTTTAACGGAGATGACATACCAAAGTATAAATTGTGTTGAGCACTTTATTTAAAAAAAAAATTAAAAGGAATATAAAATTCAACATAGACTTACTTACAAAAACAATTTGAGAGAGACCGTTTTTGATAAATACATAAGTTACGATTGTCCTTTCGTGCTCGTTGAAGTCTTTTGTATGCGTCTGATAAACGTGCTACGAAAAGGCTTTATCAAAAACGCCACATCTCAGAGGCCAAAGTTCCAATTAGAGTTTATAAAATTGTTATTACTCTGATTTCACAACTAACAGACCATTGCCACATATAAAACATTGTTCGCTGTTGAAATGTTTCTATAAAACTTTATGTAACCATATAAGCCACCCATAAATTTATTTGTAAAGTTTTTATGTGATTTTTCGAAAAAATCCCACGCTTACAAAGTTTTGTGAAACCGAAGTTGTGGAATTGTTGATCGTTTTCATTGATTAATGTTATTGGAGTATGAGCTAGGTGCGTTATTATATTATATCTAAGCATATGCAGTGAATGGAACATTTCACACTGTTGAAACTGTCCGGTTACGCTTATCAACTTCTGTATCTACTCCTAGTAGTCGACCCTGTTAGTAATAATACTGCAGCCCAGTAACGTAATCAGTGAGGCATTTGTCAGTAGCTGTTGCTTATTTTACGTAATAACTATATACATGGCAGGTACTAACTCGCAAAATTACGCTCGCATTAACAAATAGTTCCGCTTATAAATTAAGAAGGGCAACATTCTTTGCACGTTGAAAGGTTAGCTCCGTGCATTAATTTTGTAGCCTTCCCAGCTCTCAATAGATTCAAGGCTGGAGCGAAACCAATACCTACTATCAATGCCGGTTATATGATACCGACCTAAATTTGATTTACACACTGTAATTTATTGATCCATAACATGTTTCAAATTATCAACTTTTTCTTAATACAATTACGCTTTTGTCTGTGTTACACTTATTTTAATTAGATACGAGGCTTTTAAGCTAATAAAGCTATGATTAGTGTATTCGATTGTGATAAACCTATTAATATGAATAAGCTTTACTCTACTATTAACATAATTTTAATATGGAACAATGGAAATATTTAGGTTAAATATAATTTACTGCACTAAAACCAATTAATCTACTGCAAAATTCTATTTTTGTTATAGAAACGCTTAATTATAGTTTTTCGTTGGAAAAAAAAAATAAAAAAAAAACCGGGATGCGTAAATTTTGAGAAACTGTTTTTTAAAAAATGATTTAGTGAAATATGCAGTCGGCCTTGTATCAGAAGTGACACTTACCACCAATGTCCGCATGATGTCCTGTGGCACGACACAATCACGCGGCGAACAACCAACAAATAAAGGAAACGCCTCCCGCGCAAGCTATATGAGGTCGCCCACTCTCGCCCTGCGCCCGACGCGACCACCATACTTTATTGCAAGGTGACCGGCTAAGAACGTACACCTCACCTAATGTAAAGCAAATAAAATGCAATGCTATACAAATTGGCTGCGCTGGACGCGATGATACCGCTAAACGATCCAATTAATTACAATTCGATGGTTTCATATTTGGTATTCTTCGGCACTCTGCCTTTGATAAAAAATAATTATAAAGCATTGTAATTTTTCGCCGTTCATTATTCAAAAAGTCCGACTAATTTTATTAAGTACGTAAAGCTATTGTCTTGCGTTTGTCTTAGCCTGTTTATCTGGGCGGTCCGTGTGATACTGAAACTTTACACCTCAGCGAAAAGACTGAAAGAAGTGAGAGCAACTCACTGAGACCGCAATCAGCACCTGTTATATGAGCCCTTAATGATCACCGAGATTACAAAAGTCGTGACGTAATGCATCCGATTTGTCTCGTCACAAGTTGGGCATTGTTCGTTTCGAATTTGTAATTCAATCGAAACGCTCGCCGCATGCGATATGTCAGATGTGGCAATATCGTAGCGTAGATCGTAACTCTTTACCTTTATTTGATAGTAAGACATTAAGTCGAATTTAACTATTTATTTAATCACAATTATTCACGAACCACATACCAGCGGCACCGTAGCGTGTAATATAGCATTGAAATAAAATAACATTGAAACGCAACTGATACGATGTGTCAATATCATGTTACAATACGTTTGGTTAAACTTCTTTTCAAAAAAGTTACAAATACATCTGTAAAAGAGAAAACGATGTTACCGGTAATGTGGTGTCATTGACGTTCCATTGTCGTAGTTTTGCTGCAGGATAATGCAATTGGGGTGTGTTACATCAGTGCGATATTTCACCGGCGCGTGCGCAGCAGTCCAGTCACGCAGGCGCACAGGAAAGTGTATCGACAGCATCACAACACAAGCAAGTGAGAGTTTCTGTAGCCATAATAGTTCATTCGCCGCGACGCCGCGCAGCGCCAGCTCCGACTACTAACTTGTACATCTACCGTTGATGAAATTTAGTGTTAAGATAAAAAACAATCCGATTGAATAATGACATAATTAATTTGATGTTGATGTAATAGTACCTAAATGTGATCATGTGGTATGTCATCATTGTAACCTAATATATTATGAACTAAATATACCATGATTACATTACAGGGTGTAGATCTATCGAGAAACACTTACAATAGACTCTGCACGATGCGTATTTGATCAAAAATCATCAAGTCAGTGTAGGTAGGTGCTTTCTCTTGTTTATGATTTAAAAACATTCTTCATTTTTCGATATGAATTGACTGGTTTTCTTTAATTCATCAATATTTACAATTAATAATATCAATATCATTTTGATTAATATATATATTTTTAATATACATTTTTTTAACATATAAGATTAATAAACGTATAATGTTCATGCGAATAAAAGAAGGTAACAAGAAATAATTCGTAAACAATACGATTCGGTATGGTACGATGAAATATTTTAAATATTATCGAGATTCGTAAAATTTTATCACATAACTTTATTGTGGCGTTTCTTATTTTCGTCTTCATTGTCAAACGTATTTTAATCACTTAATTTATTACCTAAATGTGTAACTCCAAATACCTTATTCGTGGGTTTGGGTTTAATTCTCCTATTACTTTGCTATTATGAAAACGAATAAAATAAATTTAATCGCTTTCTACGCTCATAGCCCAACACTATAATTTTCTCCTGTGTCGTTGGTACCATGGACACACAAAGACGAATACACAAACACCCAGACCCAGAACAGAAATCTAAACTCATCATTCAGAAGCCTGTCAGGCCGGGGATCGAACCCGGGACCCACTACTCGTCAGACCGGTATGGTGACCGCTCCGCCTCGGGTTCGTCCACAATTATACCAAAAAATGTATTTTTCATAGCGTTTACTATTTCAATCATCCTTTGCACCCATGCAACAATAATTCATACTTAAAATATGTATGTACAGTAACTAAGCGCAGCGTATGTTCTAGGTTTGTGGGTAATGCTTCGCTAGGGAGATCCCCCTACTACTGCCCTGGCTTACCCAAAAGGACGTCGGGTTAAAGCACAAGAGCCGTTAGTCGACCTGTATCGCCTTTTTCAATGGCGCGTTTCTGATTCGACACGACGCGTACTCTATTTGCTGCCACAATAGGACCTGTTACGAGGTCATATTCATACTGGTCAAATGTTACTGCTTTATGTATTTATGTCAGAATATCACAGGTGAACGACCGCAACGCTACTGTTTACGTGGTGATAGTTATTACTGGGTATAAATTACTGCTTAATTGAACTTATCTGATTATGTCTATTTAATAATATGCATGTACACATACATGGTATCGCTAATAAAGTAAAATCCGTAATTTTATAATAAATAGTATTGAAAAAGTTAAATTTTTAATTTTAATTTTAGTTATTAGTAATTATATTATAATATATACATATATATTTTTGACCATGATACGATTGATTAATGTGAAGACTAAAGTGATATTTTAAACAGAAAAAACACAGGTCTGAAGTCACCAATATTAATAATAAGATAAGTAAGGTATAAAGCTACAAAAATAGCATATTAGGTCAAATTTTGTAACACTAATTACAAACCTGAGATATTTGCAACTAAATGAAATTACGTAAATTACACATTATATTATAAAACTAGTTGTTCGTAGTTTAATGGGCTCACGGAATTATTTTCTAACTCACGCTTGCCTTATTACGAAAAAAATTACAGATTAGCATTATTAAATGTGGTAGGTAGAATTATCGTAATAACTGCGGTAGCACTATTATATTTCAGTCCTATAGCAGTAGTTATATATAAGCTATATAAGCTTTTCTAAATCTACCTCATGCCTGTAATCTATGTATATCTTATATATTAATGTATAAAAATGAGATGGTGTGTTTGTTACCCAATCACGGAACCACTGGTGCGATTTACATGAAATTTGGAATGGATATAGTTTACCTGGTCAACTTATATAAGTTGCTACTTTTTATTTTAATATTTTGCACTATTTAAAAATAGCGACTACTGTGACGTCTCTACGCTTGATTGCAAGAGAACGCTAAGGGATAGTGAACTTTTGATAGCATATACGAAATTAAAATTTAATTTTCTATCCGAAAAGTCTTTATCATTTTCGTGGAAATGCAACGATAAGCGAGTAAAACCTACTTTTTTGTTTCGTAGCGAAGACAGGATATTTCAGCTAGCTTACTATAAAGATACAATTTATTATTGGTGGACATTTAATTGACACATTTGATGAATTCCTCAAATACGAGGATATTTCCATTATGACTGTAGAATCTAGAGTCATAATGAAATTATCTAGAGCTATTGCAAAGTACAGAAGAAAAATAGCCTTGTCGTAAAAGCACTTCCATTACACTTGAATCCGTCTTTTGTGGTAACTTCTATATTTTTTTTAATTCTGGCATCTACGAAATAAGTACACCGTACAAGTAATTTATATAAAGGAACGTGTTATCAACATTAAGTGTATTTTGTGTAGTATATATATTATACAGGTAGGAAGAGTTTTATTATAATACGTTAAGTTTTAATACATAACAAATAAAAACATTACCTAGTTTATAACCTCTAAGCCATATATAAGATGGACCGTATTCAACAAAATTATTTACATATATATAAGATAAAATAGACACGTAATATATTTTACTTTTACGCTTGTATGTTCACAGACAAGCAACTTTGAATATGGTGTAGAGAATTTAAAGAAGAAACCCATGTGCACACGAGTCACGTCGAGTGACGACGCCGATCGTCACCGTTACCGACATTTTGTAATGGCGAGCAAGGGAATGCATCGCCCTAGACGCCGCTGGAGTCAATGGCCGGCATAAATAATACCACATTATACATTTTGCTTTGTAATTACTGTTGACAATGATGACTCATTTATTCAGTCCAGATGATTCCGACTCTTGATTATTATTTATTTGGTTATATAAAAATATTAATACCAAATTATAGAAATTGAGTACATCCAAATATTGCAGTGTCACACTCTACAACTTGTTGATTGTATTATTTTTAGGATTATCCAATTTATTTATAAGGAAATAAATGTGTTTTATTTTTATACCCACGTTTGTTATATTCCACGAGTATCGTACATTTTCCGAGATAAAAGTATACCAAACTACATTTCATGCAGATCCGTTTGGCGGTTCTGGATTTTTTAAGTTACAAACATCCATTCATTGAACTTTTGTATTTTAATATTAGTTACATTAGAAGTTACATGTGAAATGATATTGTAGCAAACGAGCATGAAATTTATATAATGTTAAGTGGCCACAACATACCGAGACCATTTACGTAAAAGTTATTTAAAAACTCCTACAGTTACATTGATAATATTTTTTTTTTATCAGATTAAAGAAGCAAACGAGCATGTAGTCCACCTGATGGTAAGTGGTTACTGCCGCCCATGGACATCTG
>DWTU01003493.1:0-10360 GCA_018251515.1 Cecropterus confusis
TAGGCCCCGTCGACACACACAAAGACGAATGCACAAACATCCAAACCGAGAACCTTAAATAAGGTAATGTATATAAGTACATGTAACGTAACGCTTCCTACACTCATAGCCCCACAGTAAGATTTTCTCCTGTGTCGTGGGTGCCATGGACACACAAAGACGAATACACAAACACCCAGACCCAGAACAGAAATCTAAATTCATCATTCAGATATCTGTCCGGCCAGGGGTCGAACTTGAAACCCACTGCATATCAGGCCGGTATGGTGACCGCTCCGCCATGCAGGTCACATGTATGTATGTGTATATGTATGTATTTAAGTTTATATGTCTCACCACTTCTTTAGCATGTTCTACAGCCTTAAGCCTGACAGATTATAACATACGACGCATGAATGGAATTGTATCAGTTGTCAGTGACATAGGCTATAATCTATACTTTTATACTTATTAATTATTTATTTATTTAATTTATAGTATTATAAACTTGAAGAGTTTGGTTGGTTACGCGCTAATTTCAAAACAATATTCTTCTATTGAATAGTCCATTTAAATTATCATAATTATATGTGTATATAACAAAATGTTTATGCTGAATAGAAAATCACAAAAATGTGCAGGCGATGACAAACAAACATTACAGAATCAACCATAACTACGTTTGTCACCGCACGTACAATTTCCATTTTAATAGATTATTTAATTCTAGCACTTATTTTTCTCTCCAGTTTAAGCAGTTGTTATTATTAAATAATAATTAATTTTATATGAGTGCAATACTATCAACTAAATGAGATACTTCCAAAATAATAAATAGTCGTCATACCATACAAAGTGTATTGTGATTTATGAGACAGCGTGAGTTATTGCAAGTCTAGATACTGTGACAGCTGGCTAGCTTTCCGCGCAATATGGTTAGAAATGCAATGAAATCTATTTTATACAAGAAAGATTTGCGTTTTAATGTATTATTATCTAGATCTACTTATACCTTTTTTTTTTGTTGTCGAGGGGGAAACCTTCAAAAGGTACCTGACGCCGTGGGAGCGATGCCAGGTTATGTGGGATTTTTACCGCACTAAAACTCCCTCGGTGGCCGTCCTCGCTTTAAAGAAGATTCCGGGATCTTCAAAGTAACACAACCGGAGTCTTCAGAGTGCGTTGAGTTTGAGGTGAACAGCTGGGCCCACCGCACCGTTTGGTTTTTACGACAGCATGCGACCACACATACCGCCGTGCTTCTCGGGGTCCACCTGGCTGCACGGTTCGAGCATAGACAGGGGATACCGTAGCCCTATTCTAATCCCGGAACTACAGGAACGATAGAGCAGTGGCTGTGTGTAACTCGATCTTAAAAAGTCTTACCTCAAACCTCAGTCTTCCTACAGGCGGCTCAGCATAGGGTATGTTTCTGTAAGCTTCAATTCGCCGACCTTTTCTTGTGGTCATCCATGACCCCCTGAAGGTCCCCGATGGAGTAACAGTGACTGGAGATTCTAATGTTAAAGATTATTTAACATAAGACTGTGTTATAAAAAATAAGTACTTTTCTTTGCTTTATGTACTATGAAAAAGACGCACGTTGCGCTTATTTATAAAAAACAAATACTGTCCACAAATAACGCCTAGTGTAAGTGACTTTCCAAACAATTAAATTTGACGAACATGTATTAATATTCTCATGTGCAGTATTATTTATGTAATATGGCATTATTTTCAATCTTCAAAATTACCTACTAAAAACAAGGCTGGGCGAAATACATGCTTTGCTTTAATTGAAATACAAATTAAAAAATACTATATCGTAAGTAATTAAAATACGAAATACGAAATATCTTTAAATAAGGTATTTGAAATATAAAATATAAAATAAGCGACTAGACCAGCACGGGCTGAAAAGAAGATGAAGACAAGATTTGTTTTATAGTATAGAAGTAGCAAATGAGCTTGCAGCTCACCTGATGGTAAGTGGCTACTGCCGCCCATGTACATCCGTAATCGACCTTAAGTAAGATCAAATTCTCATCTAAGGTTAGCCACAGATTCGCTGCTTTCCCTGAGGACTAAGATGAAATGCCTCAGAAAAGTAAGTCTCTCTTACCACAATCTTCAAAGTGCTTCCGCAGTCGAACCACAAAGAGTTCTACCACCATAATAATACTGATTAATTAATCAGTAAAATCAGAGTTCAATTCATGAACCCTAGATTTTTAAGATCCTCTTGTTGGAGAGTGAATAAAACCTGCTAAAGAAAACAGTCTTACTCCAGGTCCTGATGAGCACAAACTTGCGTAAAATTGTATGAACACATTTTTTAAATTTTGGATAGCGCTCAAGAATTAAAGGCTCTTTGCTTTTCTCATTTAGAGAGCTGACCAACTCTAACTCCATTTTAGATGTCAATGGTTGATCACTGATAGCAGTGATAGCTTAAGTGTTGAAAATCGGTCTCTCAATCGAGGGTCCGAGGTTCGAATCCCAGGCGCGCACCACTGATTTTCATAAAAAATTGGTAATAAATTGTTTGCGTATTAGAAATTATTTATCACTACTTTACGGTGAAAGAAAACATCCTGAGGAAACCTGCACACCTGAGAGTTCTCAAAAAAAAAAGAGTTCTTAAAAGTGTGTGAAGTCTACCAATTCGCACTTGGCCAGCGCGGTGGACTATGGCCTAAAACTCTGTCACTTTGAGAGAAGACCTGTGCCCAGCAGTGGGACAATAATGGGTTGACTATACTATGATACAACGTTATACTTTACTAAAATACTGCGCCTATCTTTTTTAAATTGTGTTTGTTTAATCCATATTGTCCCACCGCTGGGAAAATTCTCACAAATTCCTTAACTACTCTTTGTCCTGCTCTAGGACAATCTTTTGAGTATTTTGACAGATAGCCACATACTCAGGACTTCCTTCTCGATGATAGACTTCTTCAGATACCTGTTGTATGAACATTCTGGCCTACCTACTTTCTCTTATTCCGATTACTCCCAATTATTTTGTATCTTTTAAATTATAAATGCTAATATATGCATTGCAATAATTCTAAGTCTCACATAAAGTTGACTATGTAAAAAATTGTTAAATCAATATAGGAGTTGAATTTTCAGAAATTTCTTTATAACTTCTTACAGTATTTAATATTCGCACGATCTCCAGATTTCAAATTTCTATCATTACATGTGCTTAGTTGTTGCATGTGAAGCAGGTAACACGAGGCATTCTAGCCTAGCCTTAATGGTAACAACGTTCCGTACCAGATTTCACGTAGTATATAGACTTTATGTGGAATCAATAACAATTTTTGGTAGACAGAATTCCTACACTCGCGACTTTTTTTATGTATAGTATGGAAGTAACAAGCGAGCATGGTATCAATCTTATGGTAAGTGGCCACTGCCGCCCATGGACGTCTAATTAACCCCAGATAAGATCAAAGTTTACCCGAGGTTTACTACAGATGCGTGGCTACTCCTAAGGACACATGTATGTCTCTCTGTCCTCACCCTTCTGACCAGAATACAGCAGCGCATAACATATAAATAATAAACGCTTTCTACACTCATAGCCCCACTGTATCGTGGGTGCCATGGACACACAAAGACGAATACACAAACACCCAGACCAAGAACAGAAATCTAAATTCATCATTCAGATATCTATCTGGCTAGGGATCGGACTCGGGATCGTCTGCGTGTCAGACCGGTATGGTAACCACTCCACATCGTTCTTACATAGTTAATAAGTAGCCACTTATAAGCCTTTGAAGGCCACAGTAGGACAGAGGCCTCCCCTAATGGGGGAATATGCCAATATTCACCGCACCGAGTCGGCGTATTGGTAACACCAGTGGGTGTTGATGTTACACAGCAAGACGGTGTTGCCCATCTCATGGAAGATGTCCCTCAGGCTCCTACGAAATTCACGTGAAAAGGAAGCGGTATTATTCAACACCGATACCATAATAAGCAATAAGTTATACTATGCAATATTGTATTCGGCCCCGGATCTTCAATTTTTTTAGTAGGGGCAATATCTGAAAAATGCCGCCCCCGCCCCATTAATTTTATTTTTACCGTACCGTTTGCAAAATTTACTACATAAATTAGCCGCTCTCTGAACATACCGCCCGGGGCACAGGCCCCGGCTTGCTCTCCTAGATCCGACACTGATTGTATTGACCGTTTCTGAATTATATGAATAAAAGAAAACTTGAACAAATTATTTTATTTACTGTTACTACTAAGTGTGACTTATGACTTTTTACTTGTTGCCACTTGACGCGTTTTTCTACTTTTTCTCAATATACTTGGCGTATTAGGTAAAAAAGTAGCTTATCCCATCAACAAGGCCACCCACCACACCGTCTGGGATTACAATAGGTAAGGTGAGTCATTCCGTCCGGTACTGTTGTACGGTACTAGACAGAATGGCTCGCCGCTTGAAACAAAAATTTCGTCGCATCGAAGGAATCGGCTTTCGGCACGTTTGTGGTCGCGCCACTTTATTGCGGATGCCCGTACACGACGAACCGACTACGCGCGAACGGATATTATATAGCACGCCCCACTAGCCTCCAATTCGTGGTCTTATTTAAATGTAACTTAATTTAATTTCAGTACTGCTGCCGGCCGTCGATCGGCGGAGCGCCGGGCGGCGCCCCGGGCGGGGCGGCGGGCGGCGCGGTGACGCACTCGCTGCTGCCGCTGGAGCCGCACGTGCGCCGCCACTGGCTCATGGCGCTGCTCGTCGTGC
Source organism: Cecropterus confusis (assembly GCA_018251515.1). Lineage (NCBI taxonomy): Eukaryota > Metazoa > Arthropoda > Insecta > Lepidoptera > Hesperiidae > Cecropterus > Cecropterus confusis. Next base: position 4,760 of record DWTU01003493.1, read on the forward strand.
TCTACAAGGTAGGCTGGGGCTTGGCGATTGATGATTTATTCAACATATTGTATAGTTCATACAATATGTTGAACCCTTCACTCGGTACGTTGCAATGTTATTTTTTTTAATCCGTTTTCATTCTGGTTGTTTTATTACAGGCCTGTTATTCTAAAATTTAAAATCCTCTGAGGTTCAAAAGATATTCAACTTAACATATGTACGTATGTATGTAAATGTACTTAATCACTTTGCTCTATGATTATTAAATTTGATTTTTTTAATTCATATTGGATAAGCAGCAGTGCAGCAGAGAACCGCCGCGGCGTGACACCGGTGCGCCTCTCGGTCTACGCCAGACTTAAACTATATTTTATGGGTTCTTATACCTTGAATTTCTTCCGCAGTATCACTACAGCGTCGGGCCTGTGTGCGCAGCCGCTGGGGCCCTGGTCCGCGTGGTGCTGAACAGCGTGGAGGCGCAGCACCACCACTGCCGCCGCATCCCGCCGCTGCTGCTGCTGCACCACACCGCCGCCCAGCCCGCGCAGGCGCAGGCACGCGGTACGGTATACTCGGACATGCGCATGCGTGCTGATGAACAGCGGGGAGGCGCAGCACCACCCTTGTCCCGAAACACGGGACGCGCATGTTCGCTCACACACACGGACGTACACAAACAAATACACTAGCACGCGCAAGCGCATACGCATGCACTCGCAAGTGCGTGCGTACATACATATGCACTGTAAATTTTAACCGGACTGATAAACACGCGCATGCATATACAACAATAAATATGCATGCATTAGCACGCGCATATGTAAAATATTCATACTCCTACTAATAATATCACCTGTTTATTAGAAAAGTACCTATTTGAATTTTGTATGACACAACAAACAAAATGAAAGCTGTTTCACTCAGAGTCCGTTCATAATTGCTGATTCATATATATTCATCGGTGTTCAGTAAAATTTATTACATTTTATTTAGTAACACCATACAAAACACCAAAATCGCATATACAGTTATCATACATCTCACAAGGATCTATACACAACACGGTTTAAACAGGATTGTTACAAATATAATTAGTATAATAGATAATAATACCTTGATACCAATTTCAGAAAGTCGTGATACTCCCCTAAAGACGGAGGAGCCCACAGTGGTCCATAAGTCGCCAGCGCACTGGCCGGAGCCCCCTGAACCGCCAAAGTAAGTAACGAACCGCCAAAATAAACTTCGAATTATTTTATCAAATCCGAAATACCAACCTTAAAATTTAATATTGTATTTTTTTATATAATATGTCGGAACAGGATGTCGATCAGAACGAGTATCTTCATGGAAATGTGGGAATACGGGCAATTTAAGTAATAAATGAAAATCACTCAACCGATTTATTATTCACACGGTACAATTAACATCGAACTCTTAATCAGAAATATAGTAACGAGACATAAGACAATTCCGTTCAAACTTGTTCGCGCGGCAGATCACAGAGAAGTGAGTGTCGCCGGACCGCACGACACCATCTGGACTCTGCCGAAGCGTTAACTTGCTCCGATAACGCTTGCGGCTCGTTGTTTAAGGGAACGTTTGACCTCACCGACATATATGGAAGCAGCAAACGCGCATGCAGTCCACGTGATGGTAAGTGACCACTGCAGCCCATGTACATCTGTTATCAACCCCAGGTAAGATTATTCTTACTTGAGGTTAGCCACAGACGCATTGCTATTCCTCAGGACTAAGTTGGAACGCCTCGGATGAGTATACCTCCCTTACTTCTTTGTTTTACTTCAAATTATGATATTATTTTATCCCATGACTCGAAGGGAAGTGATATCTAGCGCTTGTACCATACGTACAATAGGCACTCCTCAAAAGGGTGCAGCAGTTCGTATAGTTGGCTCGTAGCTTCCATACCCACGTTATCAAGCTTTTATAAAATATATTTATTTTATTATAATTTTTATTTTTTTAAGCTATAAAAATGTAAGCTTTTAAGTTCTGATTTGTACGGTTTACGGACTTAAGTAGTCCGTATACGGCACAAATGCCGTCAAGGAACAGTTTAATTTTTTTAAGATTATTTATATAGCTAAACTGAGACACTCGCCCGCTGTTCGTGCAGACGAATATATGCGAATACGATTATGTGAATTACTTACTCAGGTGTATTCTATATTCGGGCTTGTATTCGTAACCGGCGTTAACGAATATGTAATTATTCTGCAATTTATTCGACGGATTGTTGGCAATATTATTCACCACTATTTCCAGCGTGAATCAATTTTTGTGTTTCGGTGGAAGGGTGTGGATGCAGCTCACTTATGTATGAGGCGACTATCTTAGTCCTCAGGAGTAGCAACGTATCTTTGATCGACTTCAGATGAAACCCCTGTTCTATGTGAAGTTGCTTACAGATGATCACGGGCAGCAGTAACTATCTACCATCAGGTGGGTTGCATGCTCGTTACAGTTTGATAAAAACTATCGTCCGTAAACCGACTTTACTGTATGTAAAATTCTACGTGATAATACTGAAGAGATATTGATGAAAAATTGCATACTTTTTTGTATTGAATTGAATTATTATCACTGAATTATCATTATCATTATTTCGAAGTTTTCTTCTGTGTTTTACTAAGAAGAAGTTAATTGAATATTATATTTTTTCGATAAATGTTCATTTATTTACACTAGTTAATTCAAATATTGCATACTATAGCATAATAATACTGTAATATATAATACTATAGTATTACATAATTATAGTAACAATGTGCTATTAACAATTTACTTACAAATTGTTCTACGCTCTTGCAGGCTCAGGCTCAGGCGGAACGTGACACTTTTTCGTGCATGCACCCGCTGTTCGTCGATGTATAAGACGTTATCGTATCAAAATTAATAATCATTGATAATGTTCGGTGTAGATACCAGCAGTGGAGCGTGGAGCAGGAGTCGTCGGAGAGCGAGCTGATCGCCATCCCGGAGACCAGCGACAAGTCCGACACCACCGTGCACGGCAGCACCGCGCCGGTGAGACTAGCTTTGATCATCGGATTTGTCTCCATAGTTTATAGTGTGATCGTGGTACCAATACTAATTAAGGATTTAAATGTAAAGAAATATGTTTGTTCTTACACTAGTGTTATCATGGAATGGATATGATGGAATTAATACGTTTTAATATGTAACAGGTACTCAACAAAATTTTAAATTAAAAAACCGCATATTATGTTTTTTAATTTAAAATTTTGTTCAAATGTTCATTAAGAGCGACGATTAGGAAGAGGAGAAGCGTGGTCGGTCTGACCGTGAACGTTGTACAAAAACAAGATAAGGAGATAGACAGCATTATCTCCAAATTTGATTAATATATTGCTATACTAACGTTAGCTTAGACATACGACAAAACTACCTATATTTTTTATAATATATAAAGAAGTAGCAAACGAGCATGCAGTCCATCTGATGGTAAGTGGCCACCACTGTCCGTATACACTTGTAATCAACTTAAGATGAGAGTCTAGAGTCTTACCTGAAGTTGATTACCTGAGTTGATGAAGAACTAAATTTGAACGCCTCTGATTAGTAAATCACCCTAGCCATTTTTCCAGAATAAAACAGCGCTGTTAGCGCTTAATGTTGCTGTTATTATGCAGAGGGGAGTCGAATTACGGTGTTCGACCAGCTACATCTATCTTAAAAAGTAAACATATTTCATCTTCATTTATATGAATCGTATTGTTTGAAGGCATCAACGTAGACAGATCTGAAAGATCACTCAGATGTATACAATATGTATACAGTATGTATACAGATGGGTTCTATATAATTTCATTTTTGTACGTTTATTAGGTAGGTTAAATTTTAGTATATATATATTTATAGTATGTATAATTTTTCAGGGATCATTCGATGAGCCATCTCATTATGAGGACCCCCCTAAAATCGATCCGCAGACCATTCTCGCGTATCCGCCGCTCAACAAAATTGTAAGGAAATACTAAATTTTAAATTCGTATACACTCGCAGTTGGTTATTTGGCAATCACTGATCGATTATATTCATTAGACTGATCGATTTATAAATTGTTAAATATTGTCGAGTATTTTGTACTATTTTTTGTTAAATTAATACGAATTGCAGGCAGCGGTGGCGTCGAGATCTGCTCATCAGTTGTCGACTAGTTCATCCGTGTCTATCGGCAGCGATTCGTCCAATCTGTAAGTGGTTTGGGGTTATGAGATTGAAAGAAAAATCATTTGTCGATAAAGACATTCGATCTAATAATATTTTTAATAAGTTTGTTTTCTTGATGATTTTGATTATTAATAAAACTAAGATCGCGTTAAGTTTTGGAACAGAATAAAATGTAAATAATATTCTTATTAACATTTTAGATTAATCGATAATCAAAAGAATAATTTTAGTTAAATATGATGGTATCGATATATATAGGATTGTATGGTTAATACATTTTTAACTCAAATTGATATATTTTTATTTAAAAGTGGATTTAATCGTGAAAAATAATTTAAAAAATCATATCAATCAGTAAATCGACGCCGATGAGTGGCCAGTCAGTGGAAATATGGCCGGACCAGCTTCACCAGCAGGCCTCGCCGCGCGCCAAGATTCTCGGCAAGCAGAAACGGATCATTGGTGAGAGACTACACTCATACATTACTTAACACATTTTTTATAATATAAACATAAACGCTTTGTACACTCATAGCCCCACACTAGGATTTTCTCCTGCGTCGTGGGTGCCATGGCCACATAAATATCAATACACAAACACCCAGATCCAGAACAGAAATCTATCTATCTGTATTCATCATTCAGATGTCTGTCTGGTCGGAGATAGAACCCGGCACCCTCTGCGTGTCAGACCGGTTTGGTGACCGCTCCACCACGTGGGTCGTCAAAATAATATAGAATGACTTCTATATGTAATTCAATATAGTACCAAATGAACATGCTAAGTGCAACTAGAGGGCATTCTCTAGTGACGAGTGACATCGATGAACACTTGTAATTGACCCGACATAGAACCGGAGTATTATCTGAGATCGGGTCACAGATGCATTGACGATTAATTTACAACACTTCGTATAAGTTTAATTTTGTTGCATATTTTCTTAACGACTTCAAGAACTTAAAGTATTCATAGATTATATTCAAAGAAAATATGGAGCTATTTTATATTTTAATATATGATATAATTTTAATAGATATGTTTTTATATATATTTCTATCGGACACGTGTAGTCCATGTATCCTTTTTTAACTGTCTAGGACAAGATGATTATATTAAATCTTTATTATGGTCGTGTATTTATGTATGCAATGTGTATGTATGCAATGTGTATGTATGTAATGTGTACGTATGTAATGTGCATGTATATAATGTGTATGTGTATAATGTGTATGCGACGCCGGCGGGCGGCGCGCAGCGGGCAGCAGCACGTCGCCCGACACGGCGCCGTCGTCCAACGGCGACGCGCTGGCGCAGCCGCCGCACGCGCACTACCTGCGCTCGCCAGGTCTGTACGCGCCTTTATTTATTTATTTAGGAAACAAATGATTACTTATTACATA
>DWTU01003494.1:0-10359 GCA_018251515.1 Cecropterus confusis
AATTAACTTCTAATACGCATATAATTTTATAAATATCAGTGGTTTTGAGTGGTTTTGGGGATTTGAACTTCGGTACCCTCGATTGAGAGGCCGAGTTCAACCATTCGGCTATCACTGCTCTGCAATTTAACATATCTGTTAATAATAACCATCTATTCAATTAAAGCATATCTTCAATTTTTTTCTGAGATGAAACGGATTTTTTAATATATTTTAATTTTAATAAAAATATTTTTTTTTTTCATTTAAAAATAATGAAAAGGAATTACTATTTAACCTGTGAATGTATTCCTGTTTGATATCTTTAATAAAAAAAATCTCGATTTTGATTTCTTCCTAGATGCGTCTTGTCATCTATGGGAGAACCTTAAATACTAGCGTACTTAATGAAATTATACATCTTTTTTGGTTAACTTAATAAATTATATATTATTTATTCATTCAAAGAATTTGATTAAACCACAAATAGTACACACTACAAATAAATATACACTATATTATACTTTTTGAAGGCGCAACTAAGCATGCAGTCCACCTGATGGTAAATGGTTACTGCCGCCCATGGGCATCTGTAATCAACCCCAGATAAAATAAGTCTTACCTGAGGTTAGCCAGAGATGCGTTGCAACGGCTGAGGTCTAATTAGGAACGCGTCGGATAAGTATGTCTGTTTAACAACACCATTCAGACCAGAACACAACAGCGTAAAACACTGTTATTTTCAGGCATAAATAAGTAATATTAATGCATCACTATGTGAATATACGTCGTCGACTGTCTGTGCATGAGTGCGTACGATTGAGTGTTAGCGTTGTAAATAAATCTTTTTCTAGTAAAAATACTGAACAGATATCGCGGAAGAGTGATCTAAAGTGGACCTCATATAATTAGTGACAAAGTGCAACGTTTAAATCTTGATAAAACTTTACAGCTACAAAACTATCTAAACAATTATTAATTGCAATAATACAAATACAGTGCAGTCATAGTGGATTATCAGTGGTTAACGTGATGACTCATAACTTCAACCAATAAAGAAGAAGAGATAAAAACATTACCTTATATGGTCTCTCTAACTACATTTATTTAGAGTGCACGGAATGAACTATACACAAAATTTAGAATATCTCTGAATGTTAACCATAGCCTAGGGGATAAGAAGCCAACGCTTCATTCGCTACGACGTGCGTTCGAATCTCACCAAGTTGTTGCTAGAAACTGCACCAGATTCATTAATTTAATTTGTCTTTTTTTCTTTTTTTTATTAATCTTTGTGTATGTTTTAAACTTTACAAAACAAAAAACAAAAAAGAAAAAAAAAAAGGAACAACAGAAATGGAGCAAGAAAATGTCACCTTTAGGAAGCGGACCAGATCGCTGAATTTATCATTTCAATCCGTTTATGAATCGGCAAGTAAATCCCGGGATGAATTTGACTCTACTTTTAATAATAGCCTACCAAATATTTCTTCTGTTAATACTGAAGAACATCACCTCTACGAAGAAATAAAAAACTTGTCACTTAAATTAGAAAGCGCAAATAGAGAAATCGAAAATTTGATCTCAGAAAATGGATCTCTACAAAAAAAGATAAACGAGCTAGAACATAAAATTAAAAATTTACTACATGTCTTAAGCACACCGTGTAGTCCGAAACGGAACAGCTCACTAAGACAAAGACTACAAAGAAATACACTCAACTTTGAACTTTCCAACTACGATAATACACCTTCAAAACCTAGTACTTCTACGGTACATGAATGTGATGAGTGTCAACCAACACCATCATGTAAACAAAATGATAGCAGAGAATCTCCTATACAAGTAACGTTGAAGGACAAGTCACAGACTGACAAGATTTGGATGTTTGGAGATCAAAAATGTGTTGGACTAGCGTCACAATTACTGCAGTCTAGGCAATATAACACAATAATTAAATATGAAATATCTTCTCAAACAAAGCCATATGCATCGACGGAGGAAATCTTAAGAGGCACTAACAATATCGTAGCGGGCACCATGGACAAATTCATTTTCTCTATTGGCGAAAATGACAGTAACCCATTGAAAGTTATCTCAGAATTGTATAACGCCCTTAAAATAAATAGAAATAAGAAGATATTTGTAATCGAAGTGCTGAATAATCCTTATCTTAATACTGTAAAACTAAACTATAAATTGAAACTGATCTGCTCACAATTCACTGATTGTACATTTATTGAATTTGATTCCTATTTAAAAAATGCATGGCAGTTTAGAAATTACTTATGTTCTAAATTAAATTATTGTATTGATTCTTTCGATTATGATTACAAATTTATAAAAAATAGGCAAAACTTAAGGATAAGTACGTTTGGAGTAGGAAATACATGTGGTCTAACAAAAAAACAGCCCATTAAACAAAAAAAAGGTACAATAGAATACTATTTTTCTAAAAATGAAACATATAAGACTGGAAAAGATATATATGACACACAGGCACAAACACACAAAGAAAAAAAAGGTACCATACCATTTTACTTCCGTAAACAAACAAAAGACTCAGCTCCGAACAATAGCAGCACTCCTCTAAAACAAAGGGAGAAACAGCTTTTTCGTTCATAAAAATAATCATACATATTTCAGAGTCTTACACCAAAATATAGCAAGCTTAACATCTAAACGTGATCAATTGGAAATTACAATTTCACAGTTGGCTGACGAAGGAAAACAACCGCATGCAATCTGTCTAACAGAAACGTTTATTAAAGAAGGACTTGAAAACGACGTGAAATTGCCTAACTACAATATGGTAGCCCATTATTCTAGGCAGACAAAAAGAGGCGGGGTTTGTATACTACTCAGAAATGGATTTAACTTTAATAAGATTCAAACCATTTCACAAATTTCTGTTCCTGAAATTTTCGAATGTTGTGGTGTTGAAATACTAGAATGTAATCTATTGCTTGTATGTATTTATAGGACCCCAAACTCAAATTCATTTATGTTCTTAGATAAACTTGACCTCCTGCTGCATAACCTAATTAAAAACAAAAAGAAAAAAATCATTATAACCGGAGACACCAACATAAACACGCTGAAAATAAATAGACATACAACCTACTTTCTAGATTTGGTAACTAGTTATAACTTAATTATGCACATAAACTCGCCAACAAGACAGCAATCATGCATTGATCATATAATTAGTAACATTAAGGATAGTAAAATATATATAATGCAACTAGGTCTATCAGATCATGACACGGGGCAAATGATACAGTTCTCTACATCTTTAAGCAAAATTCCACCAAAAATCTTATTCGTTTATAAAAGAGATTTGTGTAAAACAAATATTACAAACTTTAAACGACATCTGAGTTGTCTATCGTTTTCTGAGATGTATGAACAAGATAATATAAATGACGCATTTAACGTTTTCCATGATTTGTTTAGTCTATTATACAAACTATGTTTTCCTGTAATAAAAAAAAGAATAGTCTGCCATTATCAAACATCAAAATGGATCTCAAAAGGTATAAAAACAAGTACTAGAACTAAATGCAGGCTAAGATATAATTATTACAAACTAAAATCACAGAATAGCAAAATCATATATAAAAAATACACAAAAATTTTGAAAACATGTATTCAAAAAGCTAAAATGATTCATAATATGAAATATATCTCAAGTAGCAAGAATGTAGGTAAAGCATCATGGAAAATCATCAAAAGTGAATCAGAGAACACGTCAAAAGAACATTTTAACTCGATTAAATTCAATAGTAAAACGATAGAAAACCCTAATAGCATAGCAACGATTTTTAACGATCATTTTATTAATCTCACAAAAAACAATAAAATCAAGGATGGCGATATCAAAACAAAAAAAGGCTCTTTTCCAGTTCGGTCTCTACAAGGATCATTGTTTCTAACGCCATGCACAGAAACTGAAATCAAAACAATAATTAAATTGCTAAATAACTCAAACGCTGTTGGATTTGATGAAATTGCAACAAAAATTTTAAAAGAGTGCGTAAATGAAATTTCGCCACTAATAACGCACTTAGTGAATCTCTCTTTTGAACAAAGTTGTTATCCCAATCTACTTAAAAGATCGGTAATAAAGCCAGTATATAAAAAAGGTGACAGAATGAACATGGATAATTATCGACCAATAACGTTAATACCAACACTATCAAAAATATTTGAAAAGTGCATGTACACTAGAATAAATAATTTTTGGACTAAGAATGATGTTATAATGAAGGATCAAAATGGTTTTCAGAAAAATAAATCTACAACGTTGGCTGGATTTAATTTGACTAATGAAATCATAAAAAATCTTGACATAAAGAATGAAGTAATAGTTGTATTTTTTGATATGTCGAAAGCTTTTGATTTTGTTTGCCACAATACATTATTATGCAAACTTGAACAATCTGGAATAAGAGGGCCCGCACTACAATGGATTTCGTCTTATCTGTACAATAGATTGCAATGTGTCCAAATTACTAAGATAAACGAAAAAAATGAACTTATTGAATATAGATCATCATATAAATGTATAAATAGTGGCGTACCTCAAGGAAGTGTTCTTGGACCACTACTATTTCTCCTATATATAAATGACCTCCCTAAAATGACACCATACCGTAGTATACTTTTTGCAGATGACATTTCAATTATTTTGACTTCGAAAAATAAATTTGACATTGATAAATTCGAATATGACATACACAAAACAATTCAAGGAATAATAAACTGGTTGACGTACAACGACCTAAGATAAACTTATCCAAAACGTTTTATATTAGATTTAAGACTAAAAGCAAGCAACATATAAATCTTAACAACTATGGGGGTCAGACAATAATAGAAGTGCAGAACAGTACATTCCGAGGCATAACCGTTGACTCCTATCTTACCTGGGCTAATTATGTAGATAAAGTTTGTAGGAAACTAAATAGAGTCTTTACGTCAGTGATAGACTCCGGCAAACCACATCGACATAGATCGCACTTGCATCTGATATTAAAGGCTATATGCAGTCATATAGCCTTTAATATCAGATATGGCTTATTATTATGGGGCTCATCATCACACGTTATGAGTCGTGTAAGCTAGTTTCAGAAACCTAACATATTCATGTTACCATCTACGTACATTTTAGAAGCATGTATGTTTGTTAAAAACATACAAAATTATTTACAACTGCAGACCAGGCCTATGCACGCTGTACAAGGAACACTAAAAGACTGGTGTATGATAGACCGACACGTACTTCATTGCTCTAACGTAATGCATACGGAATGTGCATAAAAATATTTGATAAAATACCTGTCAACATAAATAAATCACCAATACGTTTAGAGTGACATTAAAAAGATTTCTATTGACATCAGTGAATTTAAAAAATGTGACATAGCCATGTAAATTAATTAATGTAACCTTAATCTGACATTGTTGTGATTATCTAACTGACTAACTTGTAGTATATGACTAAAATATTGTATACTCACATAGTGTCGGCATACAATCAGGTTACAATACATAATATAGTCCATCACACTCACTGTGGTGGACTATATTATGTATTGTAACCTGATTGTATGCCGACAGTGAACAATAAATTAGTAATAATATTAAATCCTATTAGCATAGGTTGAGAGTACCTATGTTGATTAAAATATCAATATGCTTTGGAATAACTATGGTATGGTATTATTTTTTTACCAGAACGAATATTTCATAAGAACGGAGGTAAACATAAATATTTATTAATATTTGGGGGAATATTAATCTAAAGTAATTATCAATTTTAATACAAATTTTCCTTCATATCTTCTAAAAATATACTTATATAAATATAACCATTCTTTTAGAACCAGAAGTAGGCGTTTCTTTAACAAGGTTAACAAGCAAACAGGTTAAGCTCCAAAATAATGAACACGATTTTAATCAATTAATTTAAATCTACGACACAAATAGCCAAAGCCATCAAAACATAAACCAATATACGCAATAACATACTTCATATTCATAATATACGCAAAATAATAACAAAGATAAATAAGAGAAAGTGCTAATCGTACTAGCGCTCGCGATAGAATGAGCCTGTTGTCGTAGGTGTCCTCGCGTCGGGCCTGGCGAGGCCCAGCTGAATCATGATGAGGACAGAGCCCTTTGCATGAGGGGTCTTCCGCCTCTCGTAAAGACGAGAGGCTCCTGGGTATTGGTAGCCAGGCGCAGGTTTTTTTTCGTCTGGCTTACCATTACTATTTCGATTCTCACGGTTCCATGGCTGATCCTCGACGGTCGGGAATGCATCCTGCAGGGGGAGCCGGAAGTGGACGGCCTTAGACAGGGCGTGCCACTGCGGGGACGACTACTGGAATGTCCGCGATTCCAATAGTCGTCCCCGCAGCAACACGCTATCCGTAATGAGCGGATATGTTAGCAATACCGCTGCGGATTACTGTAGTAATGTTCTGGCCATGACCCATGGTCACGTTCGCCTGCTGCAGTATGTAGGTGAGGTCCTGCAATACCCGGAGTTGTTGATGGCAGGCCTCCTCGCTGCCCCCAAGATAGCGGGTTTTAGCAGACAGCTTCTTCTTGGTTTAACTTGCGGCAACAGGTGCTAGTGAGCCTGGTGTTTGTTTGATAACGCCTTTTATACAGTTGACACACGATCAACACGTCACGCAATACAAATGGTTCCATGACGTCACGCAGCCGTTGCTCGGCTGGTACGTTTATTTCAATTATACTATTAAAAATATATTTGGTAGCGTTTGTAAAAAACCTATAAAAAGGAACACCCGAAGAACTTAAACTGTATTACTTTGTAAGCAAACAAAATAGCAGGAATGCTCATAGAGTTAGTTAAAGTAGCTAAAACATCATTCCTTAATAAGAACGTCTAATTAAAATGAGCTTCGAATTACAGCTGCTTTCTAAAGGATTGGATTGCTTGATGTATAACCCTAAGCAAAGAAAACAAGCTCTTAGTTAGCTCGTAGTTACATGTTCATTTGTATAGTGTTCATGGTTGTAATGTTATAAAATGTTGCGTTGTTGAGCAATAAATTTACTAAACCTTACACATCTTTCCCGACAGTAATACTCACTTCATTCAGTTGTATTATTGTCAAGTTTACTAATTATAGTGATTGAGACAGAGGTACTTTTGGATGCTCTCTTGGTTTGATGGAAATAAGCGTTAAAATAAGATGAAACTATAGATAATTAGAAAATGATTAAAACTTTACGCGTTAGGGCCAAAATACAAGTCGCGTTGTTATTATTAGTGTTATTGTATTATATTAATACTCAACGGATATTACATGTAATTTTCGATACTTTTTAGATTACCCTTCTTCTCTTATTGTGTACCGCTTCTCTGTTCGACATGTGGGGAAGAAACGAGGCTCGCTTTATTTCTACTTAACTGTCATTGTTTCAACGTTGTAACTCTATTTGAATTATAAATTAGTATGCACATAGTGGGCTCCGCATTTGTAAATGCTCAAAAGCAAATTAAAGGCTTACCGTTCCATAAAGTCTTTTGGTATTTGACGAATACTTCATAAGAAAGAAAATAGAAATTCCACTCTCAATACGCTAAAACGAATCAAATAGTGTTGAATATTCAAATAGGTTGGAGATTAACGAGAACATTCATGTTGTGTGCCTGCGGCGTTGGAACCCAAATTGGCAGTTAGCTTGGGGTTATTAATGAGAGTACAATAATATTTAGCTTAATAAGGAATTCTCGAAATGTACCGGAATTTAGGATAAGCTTGTCTGTAAATTCACAACTACCAGTATCCTAACTACGTAAATTGTTTCGCAACTAGCGGGGCGTCGGCGACTTTGCTCGGTCTTTTTCGGTATGGAGTTTGAAATAGGGAACTCAATAAAATTTTGGATGGAAAATAGGTATTTTATATTTGAATCTTTACGTACTGTTATACATTTTAATATGGATTTACATATTTAATATGGATAAAGTTGTGATTTGACCACTATTTTTGATTGTGTTTATATTTAAAGAGTTTGAGAACATAAACTCGTATAGTACAAAGTGTATACGTTCTATAAACGTTTATATCCATTCCATTATTCCAAATAGTTACCGCAATGTCAACATTGCGGTAACAAGGATTTTATCTATTGTTTATTGTTAACTTATATTTATTTTTAATGTGTGACTTAAAAATAAAAATAGTATATATACAATATAAATACAATTTAAATAATAAAATATTTGATCGACAAATAGCGCACCACGCGCCGTATTAAACCCTTACAACTTATATTACCGCCACGACGTTCGTTAATGTACTATAGTTAATTACAAAATGAAGCTTATTTTCAAATTAGTACAAAATCAGATAGGTACTGTATATTTCATATATTTCATATTTCTTTTGAAATTGATAAGTACATAGATACAAGACAAGGCACATATATCTTTTACAGTGTTTCGTGGTAAACTACCATGTTTAATTTCCAACATATTTACTTCTTAAACTGACTACGAATATAAATAGATAATGTATAGTTGTGTCGCAAAACTTTCAACATCTGCCTAAATTGTGTTCTCAGTGGAGGCCGTTTATTTCTAGAAAAGTGTGGGTTTAACAAAGCAAGACATCTATCATTGTAGAAAGACATCACAAACTTATAAAAACCTGACACTAGGGAATAGCCATCTAGGTCGCCGTCGTATAAGCCGTTCGCTCTACATAAGAGCGCCCGGTATAACTCAAACATTAGTAATGTTGTATTACTTAAACTTATCTTTCAAATATTACTTAAACTAGTAACACTTATATCGTCATTTTATATTTCTAACTACTTCAGGTAGATCGTATGCTAGGTGGTAGAACGAAGACGGTTCGAAGAAGGTACCAGCGCCGGACCATTTTCTGGCGTAAAGCAAATCTTGCGTTTCTATGGAAAGGTTGCTACCAAGAAATTACATCAGATATAACGCCTGCCATATATGAAGTTTCTTAAAGATGAACAAACTAACAATCACTAATTATATTTATTTATTATTCAGTGCTACTACAATGGTTTTATAATCTCCGGGAGGCAGTGTCATTTCAACGTGACTGTCAATATGCTGTCACCTACACGCTCGGTTCGATCTAGTAGTTCGATCGAGTAATTACTTACTATAATTTAGTGTGTGTGTGTGTTAGAGTGGATAGTTTGCTGATTTCCGACATAAAATACTTTATCTCTATTAAAATCTCTATATCCCTCAAAATGTCAATAAAATAGATTAGTTTATATCTATCTAGCTCGGTGAATAGATTAATACAAAGACGGAAATAAGTTCTGTAAAGGCTTTAGAAGGCGCTGACGAGGGGACCCGTCAAACGGTGTAATCAGCAGACCTGAGCTAGTTAATTACAGAAATAAAAGTAAGCTTTGATAAATGTAAATTTTTATTTATTTATTTTCTAATAGTATTTTTTGAAATACAAACTCAGCATCGTATTCAGACGCTTAAACGTACGGAAGCCGTATTTTATATATTTGTATTGGTTTGTCGCATGCACAATTTAAATACGATGGTAAATACGATATGTTAAAGATCGTTCATAATATAATGAAATTATTTGATGTCAACTTACGTATATTTTTTTTTACGATGACACGATCATCTCAATCAACGCAAATATGAAGAATAACAGTAATTATTATTGGGTATGAGTACCTATTTTTAACCACCCATTCATCATTGTTTTGTTATGTTGGAATGGAGAAGATATGAACAATGTTCAACATTATAATCTCTATAATGTCCAACACTGATTTTCTGTACTGATGGAAAATTATTTTAATCAACCATTATATAGACAAATTATAATCGAGCAAATAGATTAATTTCACAAAACTTTAGTTAATTACGTGGTGCAAATAAACTATGATTTAATGTCGTGTTTATTATCGAAGTGCGAAGTTGTGACTTAAGAATACGACAGACCAGTTCAGTTGATTGCTTCTCAATGCAGCGTCCCGTCTAAAGACTGAACTATACAAACGATTGTTTTGTACTTCCCTGATTTCAGGCAAACTCGTTGTTTGTCGAAATTCGTTTAAAGTTAAAAGCATTCCATTTAATTGTTTCTACAGAGATTACGCTTACCGTACATTTTGGTATGCGTTAAATCATTTTTTATCGGAATCCTTTTCATGTCCGGAATAATGAATCTCTAGTGCTTAGTTATGTGAGTTTAATAGAATGACTTTCCTTGTATGGGAATCCGTACATTTTTATGCTTTTTTTATTGTATGGATGTAGCATACGAGCATGCAGTACAACCTGATGGTAAGTGGCTTCTGCCACTCATGGACATC
>DWTU01003495.1:0-10359 GCA_018251515.1 Cecropterus confusis
ATCTGAGACATTTTAAATCTAGAAAAGATCCTGTAAGTCGATAAAAAGTGGAGTACAATTACTTTACCAAGGTACTAGTTTTGTATTAGTTTAATGTTCCTTTAATAACTAGTATTGAAGTCAAATAGTGCAATATGCTCCATGCTGCTAAATGAAGATGCATGCATCTGTATATTAAGAAGGGATGCGTCATATAAGGTTTGTGATTAACACACATTCCCATTGCTACATGGCAGAACTAACTGTGGCGATGGTGTCAGTAAAGAAAACACGCAGACGAAATTTGACAAGCAGTGCTAAGTGTATCTTCATCAGATAGTGCAGAGTTTGGTGCGTAAGGATATAGTTAGTATTGTATGTCGTTGTCCTTGTATGTCGTAAAAAGGAAACGAAGTTGTAGGGCAGATAAGTATAAATGTATCACTAATGCTTGTCAACTATTTCTCGCCACCGCAAATTCGCCGTGACCACAATTCAAGCAACTGGGTCGACATTTAAACATAAACATGACATAACATAAACGCTTTCTACTCTCATAGACCCACAATATGATTTTCTCTTGTGTCGTGGGTGCCATGGACACACAAGACGAATACACAAACACCCAGACCCAAAACAAAAATCTAATTTAAACTTATCATTCAGATGTCTTGCCGGGGATCGAACCCGGGACCCACTGCGTGTCAAACCGGTATGGTGACCGCTCCGCCACGTGGGTCGTTAAACGTTACAGTGAGTACATGCGTAAACAAAAATTTAAACGTTACAGTGAGTGCATGTTACATATTCTGGTTAAGTCATTGAATTTCAAAAGAAATATATAGATTTTTCTAAATGTGATAATTTAACATGAAATCAACAATTGGTGAGCATGCAGAAATATTTTTAAGGAGTTTCATAATATAATAAAACAAAAAAGTGAGTACAATGAAATAGTTATCTTTGGTTTGAACGGTACAGTACGTACAGTACGGTACGGGGCCGGATTTAGTTTTAAGTTGTATTAAATATTGCACATTATACATTAATGCGTCTTACAAACTACTCAGAGTTTAGTACCTTGCAAAGTGTTAACAGTGTCGACAATTTTTGTCGCAGTAATAGCTACAGGTCTCCTGTCGAAGTCAGAGCTATTTTTATGCCGTGATCCGACACGGTGACCAAGTGTGGATTGATAATTTTGCAGTTTTCATATGCCTTTGAGACATCTCTTAGGCAAGTATATTTCCTTCTCTTTTCAAAAACAATAAAACTAGTGTTTTATAAATACGCATTTACATGGGATTCGAACATCAGACCCTCAAATCAAAATCGCATTTTGACCCATTAGTTCCTAATTCCGTTACACAAAATACATGCACGTATTAACTAGGTGTTAGAACCAGAGTCGTTCGACCCAGGAGGTATCAGCGCCACGCCTCTTTTTGCGTGAAGCATTTCTTTTGCGCTTCGGTGGAAGGGTGTTGTTGGCTGGCTCACTCATACATATATGAAGCGACAATATGAGTCCTTGTGAATAGCAACGCTTCTCTGATCGTTTTCAGACAGAACTGGTTCTCTATGAAGTTGCTTTCAGATGTCCACGGGCGGCAGTAACCACTTACCATCAGGTGGGCCGCATGCTATATATAACAAATAATAAAATATTTTTTTTTTCACTCAACATTTTATTGCAACCTCTCACACTGATTAAAAAACAATGACGTCATACAAAATAAATTTGTTACTAAACAAGACGCTGGAGGCTGTTTGAAAGACCACCGAATTTTAATAATAACTTTGCCTTATTTGTTCTTGCAGCCTGCGGAAAGCGGTCAATTGCTAAAACTCCTACAGTAACTCCGCAGCTAAGGAATCTATTTATAATATCATTTTTATACAATGCTGAAGTTTGTGGTTATTTTAGTTTACATTACATGTTTACTTCAATGACATGAAGAAGGAATAACATAAACATAACATAAACGCTTTCTAGACTCATACCCCACACTAGGACTTTCTCCTTTGTCGTGGGTGCCATGGACACACAAAGATGAATACACAAACACCCAGACCAAGAACTGAATCTAAACTCACCATTCAGATGTCTGTCTGGCCGGGGATCGAACCCGGGACCCACTGCGTGTCAGACCGGTATGCTGACTGCTCCACCACGTGGGTTGTCGTGGTGGTAATAAGTACCTTCTTATATATAAGATTTTTTTAAATATTGCTTTTGAGATTTTTGTGTCTAAAGTTGCGAGCTATAAAATAGCTATTAAAAATCAAAAGGAAACATAAACAAAGCTTAGCCAGTAGAACAAAGTAACGTTAAACATGAGAATGGCATTATGCATGAAGTCCTAAGCCCGTAACAAGTGTCCTGTCACTGCTCGCTCATTTGTCACAAGGGTAGAGCGAGAAGTTTTTATATATACTTTTTGTCAAGTTGGGAACACAAATAGGGTTTATATTTGCGGCTTTATATATTTTTTACTCGTAAGGTTTAATTTTTTGCCTTAGCGCTTACTCTAAGCCTACTTTTTAGTTTAAACAAGGAAATTTAGTATTTATGTTTAGTATTTCGGAATAGTCGAAATAAAGGAGAAGAATAAAAAGAATATACAAATTCAACATTTTAAATAAATTGACGTTTGGACATTACACTCGTAAAAAAACACAATCATTACTCGGTGTCGCCAGTGATTATTCGGAATATTTATTTATTATTTTATGGCGATCACGGCACCTTACTAATGAAGTTAACGTGCCATAGACTGACCGGTCGCCAAGTATTGTGCACTAAAGACGGAAGTATTTATAAATATTTTCACCTGCTAATTTTACTACTAGTACGCAAGAATTTAAATTTTAATTATTCGGACTAACCAGGGACGTAAAATCATACAGAGAAATGAAACAAAATAGTTTTTTGTAATTTTTCATATTATATTAGCACCAAACGAGCATGAAATCAATCCGGTAGGTTATGCTTAGATATATGATTACGGGCAAACATGGACATTTGTCACATCAGAGGTTCTAACTGAAGACGAG
Organism: Cecropterus confusis; assembly: GCA_018251515.1. Lineage (NCBI taxonomy): Eukaryota > Metazoa > Arthropoda > Insecta > Lepidoptera > Hesperiidae > Cecropterus > Cecropterus confusis. The sequence continues at coordinate 3,037 of DWTU01003495.1, forward strand.
CACGAGGAATATATAGTATTAATTAGTCTTTAAATTATAAAATAAAAATAAACTAGTTTTTATGTATTTTAATAGTAAAGTAATTAATTAATTTAGAAACTGTAGCTATTAATAGCAAATTAATTAACATTGTGAAGTTCTAAGAGGGTGACAAAGGCTTTCTTGTCCCTCGTTTACGAGTCATAAAATTTATATTAAGAATATGATATATACTACTCATTTTTAAGCATCGAAAAGTACTTACTATAAATTTATTTAATATAAGAACATTAGATGATATTATTTATTTAATCCTGAATCCGTAACAATTGTCTTGTCATTACTGAAACATTTTTCACGAAGACTGAACGAGAAAGAAATTTTTCATGATAACTTGAATATACTTTTACAAGCAAGTAAACTGCTGTTAGAATGTATCTTTGTTTGTTAATCTGTACGTTGTGATCCAGAATTTCATAGATATCTTAATTATTTAAAAATATTGCTTTTGGAATTTTTACTAGGATTTAATTTGCAGTATACACAACAGCCGCTTAAAGAAGCTTAAACGCTTGGTTTTAAATCATTTCCAAATTACTGAATATTAATTCTGAAATCATTTCTGAATCCCTTGATTTAAAGATTCAATAAAGGATTATACTGCGTTCTTCTTTATTGAAATTTTTAATGCTCTTACTTATTTTTATCATTCTTGTTACTTTAATAATATTAAAACTGTTACTGAAATTTAGGATTTGTATCGTAATATATTAGATATTTTAAGACAATTTAAGATAGACAAGTTTTTGTGATAGAAACTTTAGATACTCAAATGGCATTGGACATATTTTTGTACAAAAAATATATTATATGAGTAAAATAAATGTGGCGAAGAAGGGAAATAAAGAAAACGATGTGTTTTTTCACTCATACTAGTTGATAAAGTAGAGGGCGCGCGGATAGTTTGTAAATAAAACATGAGAATGGCATTATGCATGAAGCTGTAAGCCCGGAATACGAGTCCTGTCATTGTGCGATCATTTGTCAAACGGCGCAACTAGACGGTACAAATCCATGTTTGGTTAAGTTAAAGATTAATATTTCGAGTTCTCTGATCTTTCAAGTAACGGAAATGTAGGCGAGATTACAAATCAGATTTTTATATTTTATACTTTAAGAGTTTAAAGAAGCAAACGAGCATGTGATCCGCCTATTTAGGTAGTGGTCACTGACGTCTGTAACTAACTCCATATAGAGCAAGAGTTCTACCTGAAGTCCATCGACTTCAGGTAGATCAGACGCGTTGCCACTCCTGAAAACTTAGTATTCAGGAGTGATCGCCTCATTTATAAGTCAGCCTCGTGTCGAGATGCCATGGGCAGTGTGATGGCGTACGCATAAAAAAATATTACACTTTTACGTTTCGTATTTTCATAAATCTAGCAGACAGGTATAAGAACCACTTGTTGATAAGTAATTATCGTGGTACATGGGCATTTGCAGCTATTGCACAGCTGTCTGTGAATGACAACTTTATTGTTTTTAGATTTATTTCTATAAAGTGAAGAATGCAAATAACGATATAATTTAATATAATATAATGACTTCTTTAAACAATACTTTGATTTCTTTTCAAATTAGAACATTACGAAGGTCAAACCTATGTTTGTGTAATTAAACGTTATTTACTCGTTCAATACACATAGCGTGAGTTTAATGTCAATTGTATGCCATTACTGACGGCAGGATGGGGTAAACGATTTCTATTTTGGTACTAAACGTAGTGCCAGGATTAAGTTTGTGTAGGATATATCAGACTTATATTTAAAGTAAAAATAGTTTTGTAAACTTTTGTAACGGTTTAAACGTTACTGTATTTTTTTAGATAAAAATCTTGCATTTAATAGGGAGATTGATAAATTGTATGTCTTATATTTAAAATAAATAAAAAATCAAAAACTATTGAATTATCTAATTTAGCTTTTTTATAAGTTCTCTAGACGTGTGTTCTTGGCTTTTCACTTTATTATGGTATAAATTATGTTACTCCTCTCTCTTCTAAAACATAAAGACAAAGCTGTAGGATAGAAGAATTCACATGCTGATAAATTCGACTCCTATATATCAAGTTCACAATTAGGTCTTATTTGTAAGCTACATATTTTATGCACAGCTTGTTTATAAAAGGTCCTTAATAACATAGACTGTGACAATTCAGGACAATAATGATACATAATGATCTATAGAATTGGTGTCCATTAATCAAAACCGTCGCAACATGAAGCGAGTCACTGTCACAACACAGTGTTCAGCGTTAACCTTCAAAATGAATAATGTGAGATACAAAAGATGCCTGTTAATTAATATTATTTATAATGTTTGTTGCTTTTCTTCGTATATGCTTCTAATGTTTTGTTAACACACATAACTCACTATACTTAATAATTTTTCTTTGACGTTTATCGCAATAATACGAGTCTATAAATTGTGTTTTTTACTAAGAATATAGCCGTAACGCTGCTTTATGTTTAGCTACCGTTTTAGTATTATTTTTTGTAAAAAATATACGCTTTCTACCCTCATAACTCCACTGCGATCCTCTCTTGTGTCATGGGTGCCATGGATATACAAAGACGAATACACAAATACCCAGACCCAGAACAGAAATCTAAATTCATCATTCAGATGTCCGTCTGGCCGGGCATCGAACCCGGAACGGTATGGTATGGTAACCGCTCCGCCACGTGGGTCGTTAAATTCATACGAGTGTTACCTGTATATCAAATATCAAAAAAACACTTTTTGTTTTATTTCGGATAGCGCGCTCCTGCGTAACGCCATTCATTTGATTGGAACAAGTTGACTCGTAATATTCGATATAAATTTATCACCCGGTTTCAATTGTTTGTTTCGTATAACTTAATACAGCGTGCATTACAATGTAGTATGCTGAAGCGTATTCGTTCACTCGAACAAATTTTAATATTGAATGAGCTCAAGCGTTGAATGTGCATGACATGTAATCATTGGTCAAATAATATGAGAATTCTGTGCATGTATTGTATGCATGGGCTTTTTTGTATACATTGAATACGTAGTGTATACAATATATACAAAAAAGACTGTATTACGGATGTATAACGGGAAATCGAAGAATATAAAAATTATTATTGAAAAAGAAAATTTAATTAAAAATGTTGGTTATTAGTATCAAATTCTGGAAAGTGACTAAATTATTAAGTTAAAAATTAAACAAACTTACAAACTGAGCTCACGAGCGTGCAAAAAATCTAATTTAAAAAAAGGATTTATAGCAACTAATAGTACCTTTCTAGTGATTTTCGGATTTTTCTTTGGGCGAGACTGTTCTATGTTACGCTTTACAAACTTAAATATTAGCTAGGTTAAGTCCCGTTAAAGACGATCCAGCGGTTTCGAATTACCCACAATAAAAAGAGACAGACAAACAGACAAAAAATATGTAATTGCTTTTTGTTATAATTAGAAAAAAGCTTATGTAATGTTACAAACAGACATTTCAATTTTATTTATTTATATAGATTATTTACTAAGCATTAACGAAGAGATTTCAATATTACCCATTCTGTTCAATACATAGACTTGAATTAATGTGTAAAACCCTTTGTGATTTAACTCTGGAGGTCCTACTGCCACACTATTTTTCTCCAACAATGCAACGTTAACCGCTTTTATGTTCTGGTTTGATGGGTATGGTAAGGGAGACATTAGTGGATTAAGATCAAATACCGCGGGTATCGAACTGAGTCCTCTCACGTAGCAACACATTAGAGTCCAACCCCAGGTTAGACATTAGAGCCTTGTGTGGGGTTGGTTATAGGTGTCCAAGGACGGCACTGGCCACTCACTTCACTGCTCCTATGCAGTGCCGGCCCGAGGCAAGCTTTAGGATGAAGCGGAATTTAATTAAGGCGCCCCCTTGAAATCTAAATAGTCTTTGACACCTGTGTATTTGCAATTTCACGATCAATAAAGAAAGGTTAATTACCAAACGGACGAAATCCTACAAGACGGGTAAGCAATGCAAAACAATTTTGGGGCCTCCAATGACCTGCTGAATGGGTGTTGTGGGACTTGGCGCCAGGAGCGGCCGCACCATTCACCCTACGGTAAGTTCGTCCCAGTCCTTATGGATGGTGAAAGTATATTTAAAAGCGGTGCTCAATTAAACTACAAAGAATGCGACTATCGTTAGAAAATCATGAAATCGCCAACGCTGAACAATGTTAATAATGTCCTATGAATTCTTCGAAAGCTTTTATTCAATGTTAATTAAGCTCATACATAATTAAGGACTGCACTAACCTCTTACGAAATACCTACTGTAGCTAATTATCTCTGAAAGAACTTCGAAAGTTTACTCATTGAAAAATGTAAATCGGTTTCGGAGTTTCAGCAAAGTTTTCGCTGTACTATAAAGAGAAAAGATAAAGAAAAGAGGTTATGCATGGCGGAACGGGTAACGTATAAATTAGTCGTTTCCTATTAGGTACTTGTTGAGTTTAAGGGTTCATTTACACTGTGATTCTCTTTACAATATGCTCCTGATTCACAATATTCTTCTGAAGTCTTGCTATAACCAAATATTAGGAAAATTGAATATCAAATATTGATTATCGGATCTGATGGAAGAGACTTCCTTAGAAATAACCAGTACCTTTGTACTTAACGTTAATCATAAGCTTTCTGATTTGCGCATTTGTGGCTAACCTGAAGTAATACATTAATCTTATTTGGGGTTGATAACAGATGTCCATGGGTGGCAGTGGCCATTTACCATCAGATGGACTGCATGTTCGTTTGTTATTTCCATATTTAAAAATAATACATAGTCAATAAATTGCATGGTTGATTTGGTTATAGTATGTTTAATGTCATCTAAATAATAACTTATTTGGTTATTATTTAATGAGCAGATAAATATCATGTAAGAATTGGTTAGGTTGCTTGCTGCTTGCATTGCTTGGGTTACCCTGCGTGGAGTGCGGAGCGCAGCGCGCTTAGCTCTATATTAGGGACCGACCTGTCACTTCCGACCGTGGTTCGTGCCATGGTCGGAAGTGACAGATCGTGGCAGGCGGTGCGGTCCTTCTGCGAAGCGGTGATGCTCGCGAAGGAGGCGGCGGAGAGGGCCAGGGAGGCTAATGCGTCTTCCAGGTCGCTTCGTCGCAGACGCACGGGACGCCGGAGAGTGGCTTTCGCTGAGAGCCACTCTTTCCCAGTCCCATGAGCCCACGGAGGCAGAATCGGGGGATTCTAACTCCGGCCATTAGGGCTCGAGATGTCGTGTGTGCGTTCTGCACGCACATCTCATGAGGACACCACTGAGAGGGGCCCCTCCCTCTCGAGACGTGGCTGGCGTTTAACATCAGCGCCGGCCGACGTTGCTGGGCCGCGAATGTAATGCTAACGCCTTCTCGTGACCCAGCACCAAGCGTCCAGAAGAACGCCGCGGAGTTTTAGTCGGTAAGAGTCCGACATACCCCTACGTTCCCCCGGGCGAAAGGGGATCCATGAGGATTTCTCCGCGATAAAAAAAAAAGACCAAAGATGCTCAAAATCTATTGAAATTAAATTGCTCCTAATCTATTAAAAAACACTGAAAAATAAATTATTTCACATTTCGCTTCTAATTACCTTCATTCTGTACAAGCGCATGTTTATTGGGACCTACGTTTCAAAGACAGAAATGAACGTAAACGTGTTTGTAATGCATGCGAAAATGTACACGGTGATCATTTTGAGGGAATATAATAAACTCGCACTAAGAGCACTGAACAGTCTTATTATACACTAGCTGAAGTACCCGTGCTTCGCTACGTGCCAAAAAAATAGGTTTTACTCGCTAGCCTTCGGAGGTATATGAAAAGTGATAAGGTCCTTCCGGATAGAAAATTAAATGTTAATCTCGTGTACGAAATCAAAAGTATGCTATTTTTAGCGTTCACTTTTTATCTAAAATGGAAATGGAAATATGACAGTCTGAAACCAAAGGGTCTAGTGACGTCACAAAAATTGTCGCCATCTTTAAATAGCGAAAAGTATAAAAATAAAAGTAGCCTATAGACTGACCAGTTAAATAAGCTACATCCATGCAAAATTTCATGTAAATCAGACCAGTGGTTCTTGCATGAGTGAGTAACACACAGACACACACACAACTCATTTTTATATATTAGTATAGATACAGATTTGAGTTCGGTTACAGAGGCAGAAAGAAGCAATTCACGTAACTCGTTTCGCAGTAAAATAATAGTAACACTATAAAAAATTTACTACATGGTTCAAAGATTAGACATCACAAACGCTATATTACAAAGGACATAAAGTGTTCCTAAGTTCAAGTGACTCCCTTTACGCCCTCATGCTACATAAAACCTCGCTTTATTACTCTGTTACTGAGCAATACATCTGATATTATGTCATGTTACGTGTAAAACCTAAAGGTACGCAGGTATCATAAAAAACCGATAAAGACAATACTATTTTCTACCTTTAATAGCAGCGATAAAGTTTTTCTTCGTAAAATATATTATGTGCGTCTAAAAAAAGTATAATTCTTCGTTTAAGTATTCTGAGTTCTGGTTTAAGAGATACTATAAAAGTGAATTAACTCAACCCAAGTCATCTGTAATAATCTTCGAGTAAAACTCAAGTATGAATTAGTGAAATAACAATTCAAAGGTGACCTTCTATTATAATGGTAGTAGTGGTAGTTATAAATGCTGTATATCTGGTATAAACGAATAAGTGTACCACAGTAAAGGACACACCAGTGTGTGTCCCTTACTGTGGTACGCCTCGGATCGGTATCCGAGGCATTCCAACTTATTTCTCAGGGGTCGTACCGCACCTATTGCCAATCTCAGGGTATCTGATCTTAACTAGGGCTGATGACAGGTGCTCAAGGACAGCAGTTGGTACTTACCATCAACTCTTTCGCTACATCTATCTATACATATGAATAAAATTGAAGTGTCTGTTTATAATATCAAAATAACAGCTTTTTATCAAATACATATGGAACTTTATATACGATAATGATAACAAAACATCAATTACGAAAATTTTGGTCTGTCTGTTTGTTCCGTACGCGCACGCAGCCAACGTCTCTGCCGCTAATGTCAGTTGCTATCAGTCCTCTCTGAAACAATGCTATAATGTGAAAATTGTATAACATCTACAACTTCGGCTGTATGTAACGTCATGTTCGTGTCTAGTTACAATTTTTAAACGCGGGTATAACCGGAAAGCTCAACTTGTTTGTAATAAAAGGCCACTATTACCTCAACAGCGCCGTCATCA
>DWTU01003496.1:0-10358 GCA_018251515.1 Cecropterus confusis
TTATTAGTTTTTGAAATATAGCACTTTTTCTAAAACCGAATAACATAACTTTGTAATTCATACAAACACCATGAAAAACAAACTTATGTTAGTAGTTAATGATAATGCTACGGAACCCTGCGAGTCCGACTTGCACTTAGCAACTTTTATTACATAGAAGTAGCACGCCTTGTCTATTTAGGTATTATACATTAAAATAATTTAATGCAACACAGAGTTAGATCGTAATTCAATATTAACTTTCAATTCACTTACAAGCATTACTTGGGTATCATTCTCATAAATAAAGTAGTTACTTTAAAATATATAAATACAATATACTTCAGTATGCAAAACCAACTCATTGAACTAAATAATAGCTGACCACAATTCATGTTACCTTATTCATTACATCCACCTCGTGCGTATCAACCGGGTAATCTTAATCACTGCCTAGATAGCGTGCTCTACTAATTTGCTTTTCAGCATTTTGTTCGCATAACGGGCAGATCTGTTTAACTGGGTGTTATCGTAACCAAAATACGCCGCGGTCGCAACGTACCGCCACCGCAGCTAGTTTTGCCAAGTCTTATGCAAGAAATTACGGGATAAAACTAATTGTATTAAGTGAATCTACTCTTATTACACACTTCATTAAAACTCGAATTATGGGCTGACGTAATAGACTGAAAGTAGGTTAACACGAGATAAATACAATTTTTAAGTGACATATATAGACAATAAATAATTTAAAAGATAAATGTAAACAATATACAATAAGGCAACGAATACTAAACAAGGTTTTAGTAAAATTATAACAGTCATTATTTTCATCCTATTTAAATGAAATATTACGTAATTGTATACAGAAACAGGAATGTCTTTATTTAACCAGTATATTTGGCAACAACAGGCTCAACCCACTTCGGCAACGAGTATCGCATTCCGCTGTCACAAAACAGGAGCGCAGTGTGGGCCCGGTTTCGAGCGGGCCCTTGACTAAATTGATATTCTCTTACGAAACAAAGCGCCCAACTTATTCTAACTATTGAATTGTTGTCACGTGATTATAAACGAATACCTTTAATAGAGTTAGGAGATATAAGGATGGTAAAAAGTTGTAGGAGGCGAAGAAATAAAGAAGGAGAACAAAGTGGTAGAACAAGTATAGTTCGACTTGGGAGGTACCAACTCTACACCCATTTCGTCTCACTTTCACGTGAGGCGACCATCTTTGTCCTCGAGAGTAGCAACGCAACTGCGTTTGTTTTTAAATAGGACCCCTGTCCTGTACGTTGCTAACAGATGGGCATGGACGGCAGTGACCACAGCTGTACTTCAATATTATATAAAAAGATTTCCTCAAATCAAATCGAATCAGATCTGTTTTTTTAGATTGGATTTCGAGATTGGCAAAACATTTTACTGATAGAAAAAAATGACTTAACTTTAGGAACTCCAATTTTTAGTACTTTTGTAAATTAGCAATGTCGCTCGTAATCCAGTGCGGCTGGCATCATCGGGAGCAACCCACTTCGGCTATCACATTCCGCTGTCACGAGAAGCGCGCTCTCGGCTAAATTGATACTCTCTTGCGAAATAACCTCGCCCAACTTATTCAAACAATCGAATTAGAAGGTGGCTGCGCGAGCTTTAACAGATATGGTCTTAGACAAAGGTTAAACAAAGCTTTTAAGCAAAAGCTGTTTGAATTACAAGGCGTGTTCCGAGCTTTAAAAAGTGTTAATATAACCTAAAATTATAATAATTTTTTTGATCGATGGATTTTAATGAAACAAAAATTATGTGTTAAATCAAAACGCGGACTGTTAATATACTAAAAATCCTTTAAATTATTTTCGGTAGATTATTTCATTCGGAGATTTAAAACACACAGACAAAAATTCTTAAACATTTAGAAATACGTACGACTTCTTATTATCAGTCTTCTAAACTATCTATTTGAAAATTTATGCGATGTACAGAAATGCGGGCCTTTCATTTTTATCATATGTAATTATACTAATAGATGATTGCACTGAATCGTCCTTTCAATTCAACTTAAGATAAAGCGGTCTTAATTATCGACAGATTTTTGGTCTGGCATGCGTAAAATTCATGTGTATTAATGACTCATTCATATAAGTACAAATTACCTTTACAACTGGATGATAAACAAACTGGATGATAAATCGATTAGTGGTATCCATCACAGAGAAGTATTAGCACGGCACGATGGAAATGCGAACAAATAAATAGGATTAAAAGATAAGGCGCATCGCATCGTAGAGATTGCATAGTGTCAACATACAGGGTTAACTGCACTATAGTATATCAGTAAACAAACTACGTATGTATGTAGTAATGTGATATGTGCGGAAATAACTATGTATTAAATGTTATTACGTATATAAATGCACAGGTACGTTGAATATTCATAACCTCACAGAACATAAATATTAGTACAAATCTGTCTAACTATATCTGTATTATTTATTACTTAAATAGGAGTGATAACAAAATTAAATGAATAAAATTTATTTTCCTTCTGGGCAAATTTTATAAATGAATTCAAGTAAAGAAAAGTTGAATTAAATAATTTATTTCATTTTTAGTGTCTTACTCGGTAATGATATTACAAGAATAGATATCGACTTTAGTAACGCCAATTTAAAATGACTAATATTGTTATTTATTTTAAATTTCAGTCAAGTTACAAGCATTTATCTGCTTAAAGTTAAATTGTTTACTTGTAATGACATACAATCGTTATCAACACGTGGTACTTATGGCCATTCATTGTAAAACAAAATATAAGTATTGAATCCATGCTTTTCCCAAAATTCACATTTCTGTAGCGCTCTATATTTTAAAGTTAAACTTATTTCATTACGTTTCCAAGATGGCATCACGTGTCGAGGTCTCGAGGTGTTCCGACGTCCCTCGCCGACCGGCTATCGACCCTGGCAAGCGCATCCCTGCAAGACTTTATCTTTGTCCATTTTATATTCCCTGCATATGCACAAAGGATATTACAAAAGTGCAGTTCAATATATACTAGTTTCCAAATCAGTACCTGCTCGTTTTCTCAAAACGTAGGCTTTGGAAATTGCAAAATACCATTTCGTAACTAACTTAAAGGTCGATTTACAATTCGATTTGTATAGACATTATATAGTGTACAATACAATTTCTATAGATCCATTCACATAAGACATCGGCAAAGACCGGAATGTTAAATTTAGAACCCACACAAAAAGAAAAAGGTAAGTATAAAAAATGTTTTGGGCGAGCAGCGAATACTTTTCGGCCTCGGTTGGTTTGTTACCTGCTAAGAGACAAGAGAGCGAAACGAGTAGAGATAATATCTGCATAAATATATAATATAGGTAGTATACGTTATTTGGCTCGTATCATATTTTATCATGATTTGACAGCAGTTTATCTTTTACAAAGTTTCAGACATTGCATAATACAATATAGAGAAATTAGCGTACGCGTTTTACTTTCACATTATTATTCAATTTCATTGGAATTTTTCACGATTAATATCAAATTATGGGCCACGGTGACAGCAAATGTATTAACAGTATTTTACTACAGTTGTAAGGGAGATTAGTTTAAACTAAACAGATAATAATAACGCAAACGTCAAAACTGTGTAAAAGAGGGGTAACGTAGGAAAACGAAACGACCGAGGGTGCGCGTAGAGAAAACATCGATATTGCATTAATGTTGTTCGGGGAGCGGAAAGAAATCGAACGAGAAATTCTTTGCTGTCGTAATAGCGGTACAAACATCGTTAATTATGTACTATTAAGTAATAATGTATGATAATAATTATTGTAAAAGTCACTCGATTTCTATGTTGCTCCCTCTACCTTCTGTTGACGTTCAGCTTACACAACAAAGAAAGTTATACGCGTGCGGTGTAAAGTAACTTTCGCTATTTGTATCATTCGTAAAACGAATTTCTTGATTAGTAATTGAGGCATTAATAGGCGACACAGGAAGACTGATCGATTAGAGTAGAGCAGATACGTTATCGGCAAAACTATACCCTAACACGCATAATACTTTAATGTATGAGCCTAATTGATACATTTTCAAGAACGTTGCGAGCACAGAATCGAATAACAGCTCTAATGACGGAAAGTCCTTCGAAGAATATAGCAAAATAAACTAGTTCCGTATTGACTTCAACAACCAAAATAGCTCACCTAGCTAAGGCCATTATACGTTTGTATAATCCAATTTTCCAAAGCAGTGGCACCACTTCGAGATCACAATATCACCACAGTAGAAATAACAGAAAAATGTAAAAGTGTCACAAAACCGAATAACTTCGGTGTGCGAGTGCGTATCACGTTTGACAGTTTCACTTCACCGCATGGTTGTTGGTTCGCGCGGAGTGATTCAACAGACGTCCGTACGCGTCGGGGAGTGACGGGCGACTGGACTGGACGATCCGATCGCGTGTGCGTCGTCCCGTGTGCGGCGGCTTCGGCGTGACGCCGGCTGCACGACAGGGCGCGGGCTGCTCCTCTCGCTTGGAGAGAGGACGAGAGGCGCGGAGCGAGGGCGGAGCGCCCGCGGGACAGCTGCGCACCGCGAACCCTTTCTCTGATCTGTTTCAAAGTACCGGTGAAAGCTTTTTCTCCGACTGCGCTGTTAACGAATGCAATTTATTAGCCTCGAGTGATTCTAACGACCATCGCGAGGTAAACTGAAAACGTCTCTTTCATTTCTGCATTTCTTTAAAATACAAAAACTCTCTGACATTATAATGCAAAGTAATGTAGAGTCTTATGTCATAGTGACTTTCTGAAAAATGTCATTATCTTCTGATGTAATAAGAAAACGAAGAGATCACTTTTTATCAATTTTAGTACTTGCATAATGATAGTGAGTTACTTAAGCAGGAAATATTAATTCTTATAGAAAGTAAAATAAACAAGATTGACAATGTAGAGTTTCATAAAAACTGGAAAAGTAACGACACGGTTTAGCTACAAACGGTTTAGTTACGGTTGCTAAAAACGAGAAAGTTTTCAGTCGCCTGCAATTTTATTTTATTAACCGATGGACTATTACTTTTGCGGTTGGCCACACTGCGTTCAAAATATTAGTTTTAATACTTTAAAAAAGCTGAAATTTAAGTTGATAATGACATTAACAAGTAATTGTAATTATTAAGTATTATTGATATTTATATATTCATCAGTAATACATATTATTATATCATAGTTCCTTGTGATAGGTAACCCATCCACAATTTTATCATCCTATCAAAAATTGTGTTACAGTTAAGGTAGGCAGCTCCCCTTGAAATTACTAAGGGGAACGCTCCATCAGCCCTTATTTACGAGGGGAGACAATTTGAGGAATGACTTTTGGTTATCCTTCATCTGATTTTTAATACTAATTGCATTCAGTTACGTCAAATATAATCTGTGAAACTACACTATACATACAAGTACTCAAGTACATGATATTATGGCCATACCAAAAAGTGATTAAACGTCTTAAAAATTCTCCCATGCACGGACTTCATAGCGCTAGCAAAGTATTTAACCAAACGCGTCATTTTTTTATAAGGAAGACTTATTTCGCCATGTACTATTTTTATCATTTTTCAGGGGAAAAAAAAGAACATGCAGTCCACCTGATTGCACGTGGCTCCTGTTTTTTATGGACATTTGTAATTAACCCCGCATAAGAGAATCTTATCTGAGGTTGACCATGAATTCGTTGCTGCCCCTGAGGACTAGATTAAAACGTCTGGGAAATGTTTGTCACCCTTACCACACCCTTCAGTGACTGTCCAACAATAATGTATTAATCATTGTATCAAAAAATAATATCAATTTCATTACGCATATTAAGGTTGAAAGTCGAATACCGAACGCCTTCATGAAACATATTCCTCTAATTACCTTACACCACGTGTAATAACACTAACTTGCGGAGAAAATTAGATTAACCCTTACTTTGGACGAGGGTAGATTTAATATAAAATATACCTTACTGTTCTTATTAGCTGGATTTAGTCTAAATAGCTCTACAACGTTATTTACAGTAAGTAAATAAATATTAAAGTAGCCTGAACTGAATAGGAATTAAATATCCACTGTATACGTAAATGAAATAAATCTCCGTAATTTCAAAATAATTATTTGTTTTTCAAACACCGAAATAATATAATATTTTGTATATCTATCTTTATATCAGCCACAGAGCGTTTTTTCAAAATATGTTTTGGATAAAAAGATCCCGCATAGATAGCTAAGTGAGTACCTACTTTACCCTGGATTATTAGGGTTCCTGGATCATTTAAAACCCTCGCACAGGAGAAAATGCGCGCTGACCCGAACGAGGAAGCACATGAGCTTCAAACTAATAACAACCCATATTTTTGTGACTTATAAACGAGATTTTCGCAATCAAGACTTACGTAATAAGTAATACGGTATTTATTGGGAAATGAGAACATTTTGTTATTATGTGCTGTCGATATAATAAAAAGGCCTTAAGCAGAAAGTTAAAAGTCGTAGGGCTATAAAGGGATAAATCATCATCGATCCAACTAGCCTTTCTACGTTATAACTTGAGATTGGTAAGTAATAAATACTATAGTGTGATGATGGCGATGCAAGTATATTAAGAAAATAGAGAGATATCTAATACATTTTTAAATCAACAGCAAGTGCCACAGATTCGCTCACGCGCACTTTCCACGATTAACTTTCTCATTTACTATTCGACTTGACCTTTCCTTTCTATAAAGTAACGTTCACTTCAAAAAAGGGTCAATGGACTATTTGAATGTTAAAATCCATTTCATTTTAACAACCTTTAATTGATTATGATACTCTGCCAATGTAATTAGATATTATCTCAGAACTTCTAACTGATTTTACGGAGAGTATTTCCGGAATTAAATAATAAAATCGATAATATAAAAGTGACGTCGTTATCAAATAGACACATCTAAATTTCCGTTTGTCATTTATCGTTGTTATTTTAACTTACGTAATTCTGTACTTCCTATAATCTTTACTTGTTTATGTTGATCGCAGTTAACCATGTTAACTGAAGCAAGGACATAAGTAAAATTTAAAGATTAAAAGTAAATAAATAAATGTATGCATGAAACAATATCCATAAACCCAGAAATAGACGACTTTAATAAAGTTCTCAGACGAGCGTTCCTTTGAGAGTCTACATCAGACGTGTCTTCTCTTACTTACATCCAATTCTGAAAAGTCTAACCAGTCCTTTCAGGTTAGACTTCTCATGTTTTTTTTTTAATAGTATGGAAGTAGCAAACGAGCATGCAGCCCACCTGATAGTAAGTGGCTTCTGCCACCCATGGACAGCTGTAATGAACCCTAAGTAAGATCAAAGTCTCGCCCAAGGTTAGCCTCAGGTGCGTTGCTAGCCCTGAGGACTAAGATGGAATGCCTCGGAAAAGTAAGTCTCCCTTACCACACCCTTCAGACCAGAACACAACAGTGCATAACACTGCTGTTATTAGGCAGAAATAGGTGTGGCGGTGGTGCTTCCGGAGTCGAAACACAGAGTTCTACTACGTTCAAAACACGTGCGGAATACATTACTCTCCTTCTGACGCAGTCGGGTCAATATAATAATGCGCTTAATATTTTTATAACGTATCCTACGCTAACTAAACGTAAAATTATAACACGATAGAAACCTGTTATTAATGTAAAACATGTATTACATTCCATCTTTCATTGAATTATATTTTTACCATATTTTTGTATGAAAAAGACTTTTACCGGTACCTCGAACATACAAAGTAAAATTTAATTAAAAACAATCTAGATATATTTACAAAGCCAACTAAAGGTTTATTAAAATAGCGCAGCAAACGCCATTTAATATTTATACAACAAACACGTATACAGGGCGACGGGTTCGAGAAGGCAATGTTAATGGAGACGGTAATTTGCATAAACACATTTGCTCAGATTTTGACACCCTCACTATGCTTGACATCTGAAATCTGTGACATGAATATTGCTGAGAATTCCCTTCACGCCCTTTTGATGACGTGTCTGTCTTGTACGCTGAAACTTTAATGAGTGTACATTGAATCACTTGGAATGATGCCGGTGTTTGCTGTATGGAGGGTAAAGGTACGTTAGTTTTGGAGATAGTAATTGATAAAAATAGCTTCAGGTATTCATTCATTTATTCATTTTTATTCATTTTTATTCATTTTTATTCATTTATATTCATTTATATTCATTTATATTTATTACTAAACTTGCTTAATTATAAAAAGTGAATCAGCAAATTAAAATTTAAGCGAAAGGAGAACTTATAAGCAATTAATTAGACATTTAACTATACAAACTTAATAGGTAAGTACTCAGTTATATTTTCAAGCGAAAATTAGTATGGGACATGTAATTTTGAATAAAGTTGTGGTGCAAATTTGGAATAATGGATCTCAATACTTTATTAGGCCGACATTTTAACCGATGTTAAGAAAGGAGGAAATTCTCAATTTGGCAGCTTTTTGAATGAATTTGGCTTTTATTAACATGAGTGTTTATGAATTAAGAAAAGATTCATGGTCATGGTCATGGTCTACAAAGAAGAAAGAATTTCTTCTTTGTAGACCATGTACAATTAAATGGAGATATATATCAACGTTCCAATAAAACTAATTTCAATACTAGTGTTAATTGAAAGTCGGGATTGCGTGTAGGGTCCGTTCGTATCACTATGCGAGGATGTGAACCAATGTTTGGATTTATTATTAATCTCTTAGACAAACACAGACTAACTTACAAAAGGAAATAAGAACTGCAACGGCATCACTCTTATTCGTAAGTGTAGACGAAATGTGGATTTTTCGTTTTAATTAGAAACATCAAACGAGCATGCAACGTATCTGTTTCCTACTTAGCGTGCGACTTACAACCTATCGTTACATAATAATATAAGCTGTTAGGTTTATTTGACAGATGTCGATTTGACACATTCAGTAATCATAGATTTAAGCACTCATAGATTCAGTCTTAGCTGTCATTTAGGTCACTCAATTCATTCACTCATTCATTCAGTCAATCCTTCATTTTTGCTTTTGAGACAAACATCCGTCATTCGAGTTTTGGACTGCAAACCGTGAAGACCATCGAAATAACTTAAAGTGGTAAATCTGAGAAGTTTATATATAGTTATGTAAGTACAATATAATTATTTCTAACGTGGTAAAATTCTCAAGTATTATGTACGTCAATCTGTAATATGTAGTTTCATTGCAAATATACGATTTTGTTATAATTATGTGGGCTTCCATTACAAAACCCCTATTCTGAACTGATAACCAACAGTACATACACATACACACAGTTTATCATTAAATTGCAGTGATTTAATTTATGTGTGAGTGTAGGACGCCCTGTGCGGGCATGAATACGTGCGTCAGGAAATGCGCTCAGACATTGCCGCACGTAAATACCTGTCGCCAACTTCATTTAGAACAGTAATTTTAAATGAAGTATATCACGCGTACATCTGAGAATTTAGATGATCTCAAAAAGTGAGTCGTATCTCTTATATCACATCCTTTTAAACCAGACAACAGTGGTAGATATCTATCTAAATTGTTGTCATAAATTAGATTTTGTGTGTTGTGCAGTTCTGTTACTGTAAGCGATCAATAGAGTTCTACCACCTTTAAGAGACATAATTTTCAGCTAAGAATGACCCGAAGAAATCTCTCGGATAATCGTAGTCGCCGATTTATTTTACTATGAATGCTAAATGCAAGCAAAATGCTATGCTGAAATGTGTTTATAAAACTTTCGTATACAGATCGCTTTCCAATCTCGCAATAAGCTCCATGTGTCCTTGCAACAAAACTTCCAGAAAGCAACATACTGCCTTAGTATGTTATTAACATACCCCTCTGCACACCTTAGATTTGTTATCCACATTAAATTAAACAAATGCAGAATTTATTTTCAGTCCCGTTCTATTACCCGACTGCATCAGAAGAAGGGTAATATTTTTCGAGCATAAGTGTGTATGTTTGTATGACATGTCTTTGGCCAGCGCTGCAGCTCAAATGGCTTGACGTATAACATATCTTTAAAATCATCTCAGTTTGAAGAGTTACATAGGCTATATAATTTAAAAAATGGCGCCTGATAGGAGGGGAAAAAGGGAAGAGGGGAGGGACGACTTTTCTATTATCACAACAATATGGGTATTAAACGCTTTCTACACTCGTAGAACCACATAAGGATTTTCTCCTGTATCGTGGGTGCAATGGACACACAAAGACGAATACACAAACATCCCAGAACAGAAATCTAAACTCATCATTTAGAGGTCTGTCT
>DWTU01003497.1:0-10358 GCA_018251515.1 Cecropterus confusis
GAATCTTTGAACGTGATTTTAATTCACTTTGAAACGTCGGATTGAGTTAAAACTTCGCACGACTGTTGACAATACAATATTTTATATATATCTTTCTATATATCGCACCCATATTTGGTTATATAGGGGATGAAAGTTTATATGAAAGTCCCTCAATGTTAATGCATGCTCAATTTATTACTTTCTGTTTTTTACGACGACATGCGACCGCGTATACCGCCGTCTTTCCCGGAGTTACTTGACCGGACGGTTTCAGCTCCCACTCTTCCCGCCCACAACCCCAGAAACCTCTCGCCTCTTACCACAAGCAGGGGATACCGTAGCCCTATTCAGATGCCGGAACTGCAGGGACAACCACCTTCCCACCTAACACCAAATTAGATTTTAGTCTCAAGTCATCACAGATCAATGACGTATTATGTAGCAAGTGTAGTTGAAACCGGAGTAGAGTGACGAGTCAATACTGGATGTTTCGTCACTGGAGCCGTGACAATTGCCCGCCGGATGACCAATAATCGCTTCTTTCCTACAATGTATGGTCTAAGTTGTAGGAGAGAGCGACATAAAAGTTATTGAGAAATCAAAATCCATTCTTCTTCTTCATCATAGAACAAATCTTCGAAATTACTGATTTGATTATATTTTCATACACAACAAAGAATTTGACATCATTGCAAGCGAGTGGAGTGTTAAGTAACAGCTTATTTGAAAGATTTTATCTGATGGTAATTGGCCACTAGCGCCTACGGACACCTGTCATCAATCTGTACCTACGACTAAAAACACACCTAAGCTAAAACACACTTGCTACTATATGTTTGGACAAAATGGAATTAGGTTGTGTAAATCTTTACCTTATAGCAGCGCCTGACTCTGCAGTTATAATCACACAGTGAAATCGAAAAGGTCCCTTTCGATCTCAAAATTTGAGAAATCAAAGTTAAATACTTGAAATCGCTCCTAATAAGGCTAAGTCTAGCGAATTAAAAAGTGCGAATAAAAAAGATTACGTACTAGAATAGGACAAAAATGAATATTACGTCCTGCTAGTAACTAGTAGTAATTTTACTATCACACAAAATGCAAAATTTGTATCACCATACGATGTGTTGCCACCCATGTAGACATAATTGAATGTAACTATTAGCCTTCAAAAGTCTACTGTTGGACATTGAAGTGACGTGTGATCGTGTAATAAAACACAGCTGATCGGGAGAAGATATCTTTAATACTGCACTTAAATCTATTACATTATAGCTTAGCCTAATACGAATACACACACAGACAACATACCTTAATTCTAAGCCTAAGCCTAAGCCTTAAGCCTCCCCTAATCGGCGCATCTCCGACCGGTCCTGAGCCATCTGAATCCAGCCATTACCCGTCGTCTTCTTCAAAAAATTGAATAACGTCGTGTAAATATCTAAATTTTAAAAAAGCAGCACTTCCTGCGTTTATATGACAAACCTTCAACAATACTGCGCCTAAGTAATCATTTTTTACGTTTACATCTATCATTGCAAGGTACGGCCGAAAACGAAAATGTAAACGTGCAATTTACATTGCACTCCCATTGCAATGCAAATTGCACGTTTACGTTTGCATAAAATGTATACAATGATTATGTTAAAGAATCGCAATAAACTCGTACTACGCTAAACTTCGCTTATGCCTTGCATCCGTCGCCTTCGCGGTCGCGTGTCAACCCACGTTGTCACTTCTTCGAATTGGTGACCGCTCACACTATCTCGCATTTTCTTCACACGGCTCGTTGTAAGATAAAAAGGAAGGTGGGAATTGTTTCATCGTGAATTCTGACAAACAACCCTTAATCGTGATAACGCTTAGTTAAGCAATTGGTGACTTTTTATAGTATGGAAGTAGCAAACGAGCATGCAGCCCGCCTGATGGTAAGTGGCTACTGTCGCCCATGGACATCTGTAATCAAGGGTAAGATAAAAGTTTCACCTAAGGTTAGCCAAAGATGCGTCGCTACAGATGCGTTGCTACCCCTGAGGACTAAGATGGAATGCGTCGCGAAAGTATATCTCCCTTACCACACCCTTCAAACCAGAACACAACAGCGCGCTTATCTGCTGTCATTGGACAGAAATAGGTGTGGCGGTGGTGCTTCTGGAGTCGGTCCACAAAGAGTTCTACCACCTTCATAATACTATTGAAATAAATAATATTCATCCTTTTTTATATGTTGTAGTATCAAACGAGTAGTCGTCCTGATGTTAAGTAGTCACTGCCGCTTATGACCATAAACTGTAAGCAACTGTACATAGAACAGGAATACTACATGAAGTCAATCACACAAGCCAAGCGACTAAGATGAAACCCTCATACAAAAGTGAGCCGGCAACCACACCCTTCCATCGATACGCCAGAACTTCTTCCCGCTAAAATACGTGTGGCGGTAGTACCTTCCCGGTCAAAATGCCTCTTTCTACCACCTTGTAACAACTAATTAGTTTGATAAAAACATCAATTATAAGCAATTACACCTATGGACAAACTCAAAAAACATTCCAATGAAATGTAAAACATACCTTATCATTATAATGGATCGTTTCACATTTTATTTGTCTTGTCTTGTATCCACCAATGGCAAATTTTTTGTCCGCTGCAAATGCTAAAGACCTTCCTACGAATCAGAGAGAAATTGGCAAAAACTTCGCCTATTTAAAACACCTTAACAAAATAGTTATAGTATAGTCGAGACGGAGTGATTTACAAGTAGCATGCATTCTCTTTAATCTAATACGATTATTTAAAGCGAGGTGCATTGCATTGCACGCTTTTGACATCCATCTTCGAAATAATATATCTGGTATAATTATTTACAAATCTACCTGTAGTGGAACACAGTATTCTTCAAAAAATAGCGGATTTTCAAAAATATTTTCCACGTGTTCATGAAAGCATATGTAGGTTATTTTAAATTACACACCTCCGAAAATGTGTAATTATCCTTTCAAAAATAATAAAACCTTTGCCGTTTCTCAATAATCACTTAAATTTATACAATGAGTAACAAAAGGTAAAAATTTTAGATTACTAATTTGTTATTATACCTTTGTATACCAAATTATGATGACTGGACTTGACTTGAGTCGTGATCTAAATGATTAATCATTGAAAATAGTCCTTTGTTTACGATTAATAATAGCCGACGTTATGTATTCGCAATATGTCCGTTCGATTTTCCTGAAACATCGCGCCATTTGTACAGAGAACTTCCGGTGGCGCACAGAGTATGTAAATAAAAGACTAGCATCCTACTTTTTGACAGGAAATAGAACCAGTACGATTCGCTTGTGAGCATACCGTCGCCATATCTATTTCTAACACATATGTAGCAGTTCTTGCGTTTTGGCGAAAGGATGTAGATGCCGGCTATCTATAAAACGACCATTCTTGTCCTCAGAAGCATCTGTGATTGTATTCTGGTAGAACGATTGTTCTATATGTAGTTGATATTGAACTGCCGCTCATAGGTGTACGCTTATGAGACTAGTATACAGTCCACATGATGGTAAATGGAATCTTCGTGGTTTGCTAGTAGAAATTTAGAAACAAAAATAATGTATCTTTTGCATAAAAATATATTATAGAGAAAGAGTATTATACCATCACGGCTAAATTTTAACTGATGTACAATGTTAAACAACGACCAATTATTAACAATATTGTATTACGATAGCAAAATCTGTACTGTCTGCGGATGTGATACTCTTTGACCTGCGCGGGCGCATTATAAAGAACTTAGAGGTCGCGATACGCAGTCCATCCGTCGGTCAGTCCGCTTCCGCCGCGCGAGTCG
This sequence comes from Cecropterus confusis, assembly GCA_018251515.1. NCBI lineage: Eukaryota > Metazoa > Arthropoda > Insecta > Lepidoptera > Hesperiidae > Cecropterus > Cecropterus confusis. The sequence goes on from DWTU01003497.1 coordinate 3,830, forward strand.
TTCACACGTTAGCGCGCGAAATATACCAAAACACAAAATGTTGTTTTACATTACCGTCGCCGTGCTCCTGGCCAGTGCTCAAGCGAAGTTTTACACGGATTGTGGTATTTATCATATATTTTTACTACACACTACTTAAAACTTCTTGCCCGTTGCTAGAACGCATTAGCGTAAAAGGACAATTATGATTCATATTGTTAGTCAACTTTGCGAATGGATATCGGCGTATATCAAGAAATTAGATTTTTTTTAATACTTATGTATACGACTTCGTACTTAAACAATGGTTTCTGTATAAGGCAAAAGGTAATTTTATTCGTCCTTGCAAACAAACCATCTAATATTGTAAGGGTTAACTTGAGTTTTTTTTTACTGAAATTTGTTATATAGGTTTAGATGTAGTTACAATATACATTACAGTTAAAGTACATATATACGATTCGTACTTTTGTCATTTACCATTGTTGAAATAATTACCAGTAAACGTATAAATGCAGACTAAAAAAACACAATTAAGTATTTAATTATAAGCATTATCGCATTATTCAGTGAGTCAAAAAATAATGAAATCTTCCAAATTCAACATTGTTTTCCCGGCGTAATTGAGTCTATAATTACATTCCCCCAAGCCCCTAGTTATTCATACACAATTATCAATATTGACATTCAGTTTCCAATTTAAGTATACTAATAATAACAATCACGACAAAAGCTCGAACATTTGACAAACATTAACGGTCCCTTGCTTGTCTGGAATCTTTCCTTACAATTAAGGACAATTAGCATTCTCCGGATTTTTTAGACGATTCAATCACTACGAACTGTTTTATGTCATTTGTTTGCTTTTAAACCCCATGCTTTAGACTAAGAAATAAAGGAATGTTGTAATTATAAATGTTTTGTTATAATCAAAAAGCGATTTATATAAGTAACGACAGGAACCTTATGTGATCCGTGTAGATTTTGTTAACTCTTAAGACCTAAAATTAATTAAAAGAGTATTTTTATTTTAACTACTTAGAGAGTATTTTCGATTTCAATTCTTTTGTAGGCTAAGTAGACGGTAATGAACTTGACCTTCGTTTACATTTGTTTTAGATGGCATATTTTATTACTACGCAACAAAATCTTACTTAATATAATGAATACGAAAGTTTATGAGGGGAAATGTGTTTGATGCATTTTCACGCAAAATCTACAGAATGGGTTTGGACGAAATTCGGCACATAGAATTTTCATCGCCTGAATTAACACATTGGATACTTTTCATCGTGGTACATGAAAAAGTTCCTCTAATATAAAACATAATTAATGTGTGGTAGAACCAATCGTCGGCAACCCATTATTGTCCCACTACTGAGCACTGGACTTGTCTCAGAATTATTTTTTTAGGCCATAGCCCACGGCGCTGGCCAAGTGCGAATTAGTAGACTTCGCACACCTTTGAGTATTTTTTTTTAAGAGAACTCTCAGGTGTTCAGGTTTTCTCACGATGTTTTCCTTCACCGTAAAGCAGTGATAATTAATTTCTAATACGCACATCACTGTAGAAGTATGTAGCAGTGCGTGCCTGGGATTCGAACCTCGGACCCTCGATTGAGAGGCGGTGTTTCAACCATAACGCTATCACTGCTTTAAAATAACCATCAAGAGGCTTAAATTCTTAGTAACTACTACATGACTGTATAGACTTTTTGTGAATCTAATAATCACGACGCGTGAGATTAAATCAACAAAAAATCGGTAAACGTACAACGATATAAATAGCGATATTATACTAAATAATCTAAATTTATTTATCTAAATTAAGATATTCTAATGACAAGACTCCGTTTACGATTATGAAGAGATAACTGATATCATGTCTACTCTAGGTATGATATTTTAAAATGTTTAAATCTGATTCCCAATGTGGACCATATACCTTGGTGTAGAAAACTTTTAAGAACCGAAAATCCGGCTACCGTAAGGTACATTGGGCATTTTGTTTTAAAAAATAACTAGTGGGAGAATTATATAAGATAGGTCAGATATATCAGTTCATTTTGAAAATAGTGGAAATCCATAGTTTAATTATTTCATTGCTTTAAGGCTGTTCATCTTTTAATTCACATTTCGTCAAGTAATAGCATAATAAATAGGTATTAAAAATGGCAAAAATAAATGATTTCAATATTATTAGAAAATAAATATAAATTTAAAATCAACATTAGTTAAATAGACTTAATAGTCAGACGTCAATAGCTTTGGAGTCCGTACATAAAAATACAATAAATAAAAATAAATAGTTTTAGTTTAGGAAAATAAATAAAATGTAGTGTAAAAAAACAATAATTAATTGTGATTAAGATAGTGTACCTATTATATGATCATTTTGACCTCACGTAAAAAATATATATTGTGACACAGGAGGTTAATAGATCTCAACGAAAACTGTGTTGTCATCTTTCCTTGATAACGACACAGAAAGATATTCCAGAAACATATTTACATAAATAAAGTAGATACGGGCAAAATCTTTGATTTAAAGAAGCGTAGGTATTATTCAGAAGAATATGGCTCGTTACACACGAATACACAATATTTACTGTAAACTTTGCTGTTGTTTGTGTCTTTGACAATTCACTGCGTAGGACTAGAGCGATATAGCAATTTTTGGATTTTGTAAAGAAAAACCTAGAGATCAAAAGTTCACATTGAAGTTTCTTGGATAATCTTACTAACTTGCAAAAGTTTCTGAGTTGTGTTTGTGTCTGAGATGTTTGATGATTTTTACATAAAAATTACTGATAAGATTTACATAGTCCTTTGCCCACTGAACGATCATGACCTAAATTAACACATAAGATACTCTTTGCCGTTATACCTTAAACGATGTACATCGGGAGGAGACGCAGACAAAAGCCTTAAATAATACTTGTATAATAAGATGCAAAGATTTGTGCAGTACTAGCTTTTATCCGTAGCTTCCCTCGCGTTTTCAAATTTTTCGACAAACAGTCATGTATATGTGAGCGAATTCTTTTTTAAATTTTTTTAATAAAAAATATCCAATGTTTTTTTCTAACACCTCTAAGGATATGTGTACAAAGTTTGATGATAGTCGGTTGAGTAATCACATTTATAATATTAGTAGGGATTATCGTTGCAAACCAGCAATTCAACATTTAGGCTTTGTCCGGAAGATAAATAATCTTTCAGCTTCCGACAAGAGATACCATAGCACTGGGCCCAACAGACATTTAGAAAACTTAGCTTTATATGATATGAGTTGAATCTTAAACCGACCACAAATTGGCTCCTATCGCGAACACGTGTGTGCTCCTATTGGCCTTGTCTTGTCGCTAAAGTTATGAAACAGTCGCTTCGGACGTCCAAAGTGTTGTTTGAGCGACCGACTAGTGGCTCAAGCGACAGTAGCCAATTAACGCAGTTATTTACAAAGGCCAAGTCGATACGCTTCATGCATCAACGTGCCAAAACCCATCAATCAAACCAACACACTGGCATAAAACAGAAAGAGGATGGTCAAAGTAAATTACATTAATACAGTGCATAATTGCATAGATGCCGATATAATAGTACCTACTAGTTGCATGTAACCAAGCTGGTAAAATAAGTATGGTTAGACTCAGAAGATACCACGGCCACGCCCATCTAGCGTGAGCAGCTCTGTGTTTCGGTGGAAGGGTGTGGTTGCCAGCTCACTTTCATATTAGGTCACCTAATTAGGGTTTCATATTAATCCCGGGTTTTATATTTCATGCGGAACTGTAATTACTTTATCTAAAATTAAAATAACCTAAGCTATGCTTTATAACATCAACTATCTACCAGTGAAAATCCCTTCAAAATTGGTCTAGCAGCGTCGGAGATGAAAAATGTTAGTAATTGGCTTTTAAAGTATTCAATATAATTTCATATACATTGAGTAAAAAGCTGTTATGTTTATGTTACTAGTTGTATCAAATAAAACTAAGGCAACTAACTATATTGTAATACACAATAATTATAGTAATGATATAGTAATATTTTCGGGTTAACGTTTAGTACAGCATTGAGAAATTATACAACAAGAAAAAACAATATTTTAGTTGTTTACACATATTTCTAACTTTAACAATCATCCGACAAAGTGTTGACAACCCTAGTTCAAACGGCGAATAACGTTATCTGTTTTTTGTTATCAATGATACGTACATACTTCATCACATATTCACAAACGTGTCGGAATGAAATAAATCATCACGCTTCGTAATCTATTAGTCACATATTAAATTATAAATGTATTCGTATTCAATGCGTTATAAATCATAACTAACTATTTTAATTAAATAGTTATGTATAGAAATTAATTCGTGAAACAATATTTTTTTAGGATTCCGGGATGTTTGATTCCGGATGATGATTGATATAAATTTATTTAGTTGACACTTACATGCAACTCTTACGTGTGCAACACTGCTGGGCAGGTATCCCCACAGCGGACTGTGGCAAAGTAATACGAAAATAATTTATAAAAATAAGTTACACCAGAATCCGAACAGATCCGGATAGATATATAGTAGGATAGAGGATAGACTTAATTCGAAAATTTGTTGTCATATACTATCGGGTGTGTACATGCATGGAAATTATCTACATAATATGTAGATAACATATTATGTTTTATACTCCATGTCATGTTACATACCAATTAGCGTGGACTATGGCCTCATATTGTGAGATAAGAGTATAATAGGCAATTGATTAAACATATAATAATTTTCGGAATTATTTTTTCCTTATTCCATGGATTGGCGACACGAATCAAACGGCTCTATTTTGTATGAGTTTTGCTACAATATAATAATAAATATGTTAAAATCAATGTACATCTTATGTCCTTCTTAATATCTTAATAATATAAATTCACGTTGTGTGTCACGTGTCACGTTGTTTGTCCGCGATAAACTCTTGAACTACTGAACCGATTGCAATCAAATTTGCACACCATGCGCAGTTTGATCCAACTTGAAAGATAGGATAGCTTATACCTTTATAAATTACATGTCCCGATGTTTCTCCGCTACGGATTCTTAAACTACTAAACCGATTTCAATCAAATTTACACACCGTGTACAGGTCGATCCAACTTGTAAGATAGGATAGCTTATCTTACATTGTTTGTTATGGATTCCTAAATTACTAGGTATATGGGTAGGTACATAGTATAAATATGTAACCAGGACCATGTCGTACTCTGTTGGATGGTATTTGTGTTAGAGGTTTTTATGGTTCTGTATCCAAAAGGTAAAAACGGTACCCTATTACTGAGACTCCGTTATCCATCTGTTTGTCTGTCTGTCTGTCTGTCACCAGGCTGTATCTCATAAACCGTGATAGGCAGACAGTTAAATTTTTCACAGATGATGTATTTCAGTTGCTACTATATATATACATATAATACAGAATAAAATAAATATTTAAGGGGGCTCCCATACAACAAATGTGATTTTTTTGCTCGATATTAATAACGGCAACACGTAGACGCTTGAAATATTCACACAATATTTAGTTCTATATTCATTTTGAAGATAAATAATGAAATCAAAATAAAATAAATATTTAAGGGGGGTTCCCATACAACAAACGTGATTTCATTTGCCGTTTTATTATAGATAATGGTACGGAACAAGAGGAGACATTAATTCAAAAACGAGTGTTTTTCCCATAATCTATATCTGACTATGAGAAATACTCTAACCAGATATAAACCAAAATATAATATATTATATGTTAATATTACACAGGAATACGTTCCTGTCCATTTCCTGAATTTTGACCCTTAGTCGCCTCCAACGACATCCACGGGAAGAGGAAAAGTTTTGCTGTTCAGGACCGACACAAAACGGCCCAAGCCTAAATAAATTAACTAAATTAATTCAAGATAAATAAAAGACATTTCCATACACCACAAGGCCATACTTATGAGGCAAGCACAAAGTTATAATTTATTTGAGTACACGGTACAGATTTAATTTGAAACTCTTCACCGCACGGTGATTCGAAAACGCGGTGCTCCAAACAAATCTCGTTTTAAATTTAAAAAGTTCCTTTTTGCGGTACAACCTGACACACGTACGAGAAGATTGGAAAGCCAGTAAGGCTTGCAACAAAGTGGAATAACATATATGAAATCAGGAAAACGCTATCGCAGTGAAATTTATTTCGCCTTTGACAAGTCAAGCAAACGTCTAAAGGTGAATTTCGATTGCTGTTATCGAACTGGATTTAAAAGCACTTTCCTGGGGCATCTCCAGAGACACTACCGCAATACCTACATACCTAAAACTACCTAATTATAATAGTGTTAAGTGCTGCTGTGTTTTAACCTTAAGGATGTGGTCAGAGAGATGTACTAATCTGATGCGTTCTATCTTAGTTCTAAGCGGCTATAGTTTAGGCATCAGCTAAGACTCTGATCTTATCTGGGGTTGGTTACAGTTGTCATGGACGGCTGTGTCACCAATACCAAAATTCCACCTTT
>DWTU01003498.1:0-10358 GCA_018251515.1 Cecropterus confusis
GGATTCGAACCTCAGTACCCTCGATTGAGAGGACGAGTTTCAAACAATCGGCAATTACTGCACTATCCGTGGTACGTAGGTACATTAAAATTATAACTAAATTCGGAGGTAAAAAACAATTAACTCAAAAGTACTACACGTCAGGTGGTAGAGCCAGCGTAGATCGACCGAGGAGATACAGCCACAACGGTAGATATTGCGTTGTTCCGTTTGGTGAAAGGGTGTGGTTACTGGCTCACTATTATATGAGGCGACCATCTTATAAACATAAACATGAACGTTTTCTACACTCATAGCCCCACAGCAGGATTTTCTCCCATAACGTGGGTGCCATGGACACACAAAGACGAATACACAAACACCCAGACCCAGAACACTCATCATTCAGATGTCCGTCTGGCCGGGGTTCGAACGCGGAACCCACTGCGTGTCAGACCGGTATTGTGACCGCTCTGCCACGCGGGTCGTCAAATCTTAATCCTGTGAGTGACTTCAGATAGAACCCCTGTTCTATATGAAGTTGCTTACAGTTGTCCGTGAGTGGCAGTAACCACTTACAATCAGGTGGACAGCATGTTGTCCACGTTTGCTACTCCAATGTAATAAAAAAGTAATAAAAAGCATCAAAAAATTTATACATAAATCCTGTTAAAATAACACCACACCAAAATCCGAAATGAATATCTAGATTCCTAGCAAATTGTGAATAATTTTCATTTACGCATTCAATTCGTTTCCATTCCAGTCAATTATTAAACAGGCAGGGAGTAGGCGGCGAAATATTTAAATAATTATTTTAGGGATTATCTGATGTGGCGAGCCACGACCGCTTGTTGAGTAAAGATTATTCCCCGGTTGTATGATATAATAAAAGTTCAGCTATCACAGAATGAATTTAGCAAAGCACTACCGTGATTTCGATATAATGAACATAAAACATATATTTTTTTTTCGATATAATTAGACTTCTTTTAGTGGTCATTATACATTCACACTAAAATATTTTGTGATTCTCCATGACAGAACTTCAAACAGTTATTAATATACCCACAATTATATCGTGAATCAGACGTCTGATGATATCACTATCTTCATGGTGGAAAGCTGATAAGAGTCATGAGAATAACTGAGTTTCCTATATGGCATGGGCTTAGTATTTATTAATTTATACCTTCAAGATAATAGGTAATGAATATTCTTTGTTACTGACCATATAACTCTTTAAATTCGTTTTAAACTTACCATATTTAGTAGTAGTAGTAGTATAGATTTATTTCAACAAACAAGTACAATTGTGACATTTTACATGTCTGCCAAACTGCGAAGTAGTTTGTCGGCAGTAGTTCTCGTGGATACATAATTTTATTATACTTATTGTTAAAGTTTATATATAACAAAGAAAGTAAGCTTGTATATAATCTATTGGTAAACTATAAACTATAAATTGGTGATTGGTAAAAACTAAACTATGTATTTTTATTCTGTTAATGTGTTAGCTTGTACAGTTGTATGTGGCGTGTCTATGTATGGGTGTGTGTGTGAGTGTGTGTATTGTTTATGTATCAATAATTAGCTACGGACACTGGGACAGGTAATGTTTCCTCAAAACAATATTTATTTTGGGAAACCACTACTACAATATACTATACTACAAAAATTAACTATTTTTTCGCTTGCAATAAGGCACAGGATTAAAACAATAAATTGAATTTAAAATCGGGATGCGGACAATGGAGGTCGGGAATTTTGATAATTGGAGCAAAGTTTCACAAACGAAATTGCTAATTGCTAATTAATTTTTACGCTCCACTTAACATAATTAGCGGATTAGTGATATTGCAAACCGCTGCTTTCAACAAACCAAATATTTAAGGTTTGTTAAAAGGGGAAGACATAATTTACAAAGCTGAAGGGATTTAGCTATACTAATATACAAATAAATATAGCAAAGGTCAAATCTTTTATGGTTTAACACAACAATTTTTGTTGTCTGGAAGAAATCGCTGTTAATCAATAAGGCCGCCTTTTGTATTGTTATTTAATTTTTTATGTTTCTTGTTATGTATACTTTCTGGGTATAATAAATAGTATTACTATTATTGTTATTAAAATATAATAAGCCTTTATTGTTGTTTCCTACAATTCTCAATGCAATATTATATTTATTACTGATGGTCGTTACAATACCTGTTATGTAATATGCCTTTTTAAATACATAAAATTAAGTAATAAATAACCTTAAGTATAACTAAAACCTTACTTATAATTTGTCGGATGTGCGTTGTTATCCTTAAGAACTAAGAAAACTAATGTGGAACGCTTCGTGTTAAATCTGCATTTATAATAGCTTACCAATGGACATCGTAGAGCAAACGCTATGTGGTCTCTTGATGGACAGGATACCTCTTCCTCTTCCCGTGGATGTCATAGGAAGCGACTAGGATCGAAATGCAATAGATTCGTAATAATAACATCTAGATGCCATGCCAGGCGCGGTGACATTGACAAAACCTTACAAGAGGAGGCCTATGTCTAGGAGTGTACCTCAAAAGGATGAGTGAATGGAATACACTGCTGTATTGTAGTTGGAAGGATCATGAGATATAAAAGCCCTTTCCATCGGTTACGGCTTGTAAGCAGTAAATAATATTTACCATAAACATTAAAAACATCGACAACAAATTACATTTACATCAAAGCGTGGGTGCATCCGTAATGCCTTTTTCTTTATGAGATTGAAGCAGCATACGAGCATGCAGCTCACTTGACGGTAAGTGGTCACTGACGCCCGTGGATATCTGTAACTACTCTAAATAGAACAGGAGTTCTGTATGACGTCGATTACAGATGTTGCTACTCCCGAGAACTAAGATGTTCGCCTCATATAATAGTGAGCCGGCAACCACACTTTCACCGAAACGCAATGCTTCACGTTAGAAGTAGGTGTGGCGGTGGTGCCCCCCGGTCGAACAATACCTTGCATAAGTTGCCTTGTTTCAGAGTTGTCGTTTTTAATTTACTTTTATTGATTTCTCGTTAGTACCGAATACGGAGCCTTGATTTAAACAATGACACAATTCGTAAATATCCCACGTACAGCCGTGAGCCAATATAGAGCACTGGCTCAAACAGTTCCGGAATACTAAATGATAGCTGTTTCTGTTTAACTTGCGTTGTACCTATACTTAATGTGCTGCAAACACTGATTGTGTGGTTTAGGAACTCGTCAACTCAAGGTGGTAGAACTTTTTGTTATTCGATTCCGGAAGCACCGCAGCCACATCTATTTCTGCATAATAACAGCAGTCTGAAGTCTGGTCTGGGTGTGAGGTGGAGGTACTTATTCGAGGCGTTCCAAATTAGTTTTTAAGGGTTCTCAGCATGGCATCTGGGGTTAACTTTGGATAAGACGATCTCTGTAGTTGATTACAAATATTCATGGGCAGCAGTAGACACTTATCATCAGGTGGACTGCATGATCATTTACTACTTTTATATTAAATAAATATAGCATAATAGTGGTAGTATAAAAGTGTTCCAGCATAGTTAACCTTTGCTACTTATATATGTATATGCATTTACGCTCCCATGAGATTAATTTACTTTCAGAAGGCATAAAGTACGTTTAATGTTTAATCACATTATTGATAGGTAAACAACTTCTGTTACGTTTATTAGTGACTATGGATTATGGCACGTTTACCACAGTAAAGAGTAATGTGTTAATGCAGGTCATAACCTGTGCCAAATTTCAACCATAGCCAAAACCCACAGTTTTGGCGTGAAAGAGTAACAAACATTATTATACATATTGACGACCCGCGAGGCAAAGCGGTCATCATACCGGTCTCACACGTAGTGGATCCCGGGTTCGATCCCCGGCCAGACAGACATTAGATTTCTGTTATGGGTCTGGGTGTTTGTGCATTAGTCTTTGTGTGTCCATGGCACCCACGATACAGGAGAAAATACAACTATGGGGATATGAGTGTTAAAAGTGTTTATGTTTACGTTTATGTTTATGTTTATGTTTATATATAATCACCGATTATCGCGAATGTTCATATTTATAATATTAGTAAGAATATATTCAAGACAAAGTACCAATTCTAGATATAAAAATCGGTGTCCTGACAGCCCTAGCAGTAATCCGGATAATCCTTAAAGATGAGAAGTGCGAATGCCAACGTGAAAATAATTTCGAAAAATGGCTACTTTATGCAATTACTCTTCGACTTACCTTCCATTCGAGACATGGACAGTCCATTTAAAAGGTTTAACACCATCTAATTGCCATGGAAGCCGGGATTATGGGCTAAACGAAGACTTAAGTCTTCCTTTAACCAGATTAAGACAGTTTTCGTTACGTTAATATCGGTATAATATTTTCTGTTCACTACGTTCCCGCTTTCTTATGGAGCGGTGATCGTTGTAAATTATTTAACGGCTCGAATAGACGGAATTGACTTCCATTTCTGGGAATGATAAAGCGTGATGATTATTTTTTATTGGCGGTGGAGCGTGATGATTATTTTTTATTCGGGTAACGCAGGCTACAAATTAATTGTAATGTGGAAAATGGTTTGTTATTTAACGCCCTTGATCTTTTTAATAGATATGGCACAATTTATGCCGTGTTATATTTATACAAGATATAATGATACTTTCATCAATCTTATTAATACCCATTGCTTAAATTGTATCATTGACTTTTAGTATAAGACATGGGTGTGTCATTTAAAAGATTTAACACCATCTAATTCCTATGCTTATCCAGATACAGGCGCTAAACGAAGATTTTAGTCTTTCTTTAACGATATTAAGAAAGTTTGCCTTACGTTAATATCGGAATAATATTTTCTGTTCACATAATACCCACTTCCGGTGCGGCGATCATTGTAAATTATTTAATGGCTCGAATAGACGAAAATATTTGCCATATTTGAGAATTTGTTCTGAGAAATTATGAAGCGTGATTATTATTTTTTATTAACGGTGGAGTGTGATGATTGCTTTTTATTTGGGTACGAATTAATGAGATAAAAAAGAGGATTTTAGGGTAAACTTTGTCTTAGAACTTCTTCAATATAGAACCAATATATTAATTTTTGTTTCGTTGTTCTTCAAAATTCGTTTATTCGTTCTTTTTAAAACATTTTGATACATCTATCAGGCCTAATAATTCCAATAAATAGTAGGTATTGCCTTTAATTTGCCTTTCTATTTGAGACAAAAACAGTCTATTAAAAAGATATAACAGCATCTTATTGCCTTTAAACAGGCACTAAATATCCTTCTATTACGAAATTTAGTTTTTAACTTTTATTTCTAATGTTTGATTACTAATCTAGATTCCTCATAGATACTGCCATTTATCCTAAATAATACTATAAATGCCTTTAATCTGTAGAAAGCTTGGCTCCCGGCGCTCAGCTGTCGGGCCAACGATGATCGAAATGCCAGTTCAGCTTTGATTCCAGAGCTTAAAATCTATGGATTGTTCGGAACTGGAAAACTATGGAGTCGGTTAGTTAGCAACTTGGCTTAAAGGGTTTTCATTAGATGGGATTGGGGCCGTGATATTTGTGTCAGTTGTACAAATGTCGTTGCATATAAGACTAAAAAATAGGTCATCGTTAACGTTTGCCATAAACTGTTATGCAGAGAAACCCGGGTTCGATTCCCAACATAAATAATAAATTTTGAAATATGTTTTAAGCGGGGGTGTTTTTAACTGGCACTGAAGATAAAGGAAATGTCTGTATGAGACTGTGATGTTTAAATTTTTTAAATGTTTGTAGCCTTTAAATTTATACGGTTCAGATTTGTCATATCGGATGACCATCGAGAGATACATTGTACAAATAACGAAATAGAAGTCAAACGACTGCTACTTTTATATCAAACACTAATCAAACAATAATTTACTAACCGCAATAGATAAAAACAATTATTTTAAAAGCAACTCACAAGATGCCATTAGCCAGATTTCCATCGAGTGAGGTATAATCATTTCTGCGGCGCGTGCGACAAGCACATGTCGCTTGATATGTCATCTCGAGTGACGACGTATTGCTGACTTGCGTCGAATGGAATCTGAACAGCTTAGATCATCACACTATGAAATCATTTTAGTTTGGTTTTTGCTGAATGTGTGTTTGAGTAGTATTTATTTGATATTTGAATTAATATTACTATGCATAAAATCGTGCTTTAATGCAGTTTTAGTATAAGAAAAATAGTTCAACAAGTTGTTCATAACTGACCTTATAGGCGTATTCCAAATAAATGTTTATTTTTATTTTACGTAAATTCTCATATAGAAGTTAAATTACAAGAAACTTTCCATTTTTATTAGTGTATATCATTAATTATGATTATTTAATTTATTGTGTTGTATAATTTATCATATACCAATACAAATTATTTAAAACGCAATTCACAAGATGCCGAAAGCCAGATTTCAATCTAGTGATGTATAATCATTTCTGCGGACTGCGCGACATGTCGCTCGACATGTTATCTCGAATGACAACGTATTGCTGACTTGTATTGAGTGGAATCTGAGTAGCTTAGATGATCAGACTCAATGGAACCATTCCAGTTTAGATATATTTTTGTCAATATATTTGCAATGTATTTGTCGATTATTTCAATTAATCTCAATCATCTAAATAAAATTGTACATTATTACTATAACAAAATAATGTAACTGATTATTCTTAAGTGCCCCTGTAGGCGTTTTAATATTTTTTTGTATAAATACTCATACAAAAGATAAATAACACAAAATATTTCAATGTTATTCGTTTCAGTTTATATAGATTTCATAAAACTTATAATGTTGCATTAATAATAATAGTAATGTTCAATTGGTTTACAATAATCGTATACCTACTAATATAAAAAATATCTGTACTTAAGCATCAGACAAAGATCAGGACACCGTAAGCCTTCAATTGAGAAGAGAAACGATAAAATATCCACCATAACACATACAAATAACTCTATAAACCATACTTTTTTGTAGCTAATTGCATCAACTAGCCAGTAACGACATAAATTCATTCAGAAGCGCATTTATACGAGCGCATGTCGCCCGTCGACATGTCAGTCGTCGAGAGGCAGATGACGACATATTGCTGACTTGCGTTGAGTGGAGTCTGAATTGCGTACTATTCTCGGTCGCCATTCATTTTGGTAGCAGTTAGAAGCATACAATATATAGCTCGCTTATTTGTATAATCAGGAAGGTAATTTATATACATCAAGTAGGAATAAAATTCATATTTTAATGTTCGTGCTTTATTTTAGGCTTTTGACAATATCATGATGACCGGTGAGGTGAAGCGATTATCATATTAGTACACAGTAAATTCCAGGTAGATTCTCGTTCAGCAAACAGATTCGACAGTGAACTTCAGAAACCAAACTCTAAATAGTTTGACAAGGATGCAACCTTTGAATAATAGATTGACTTCGTATAAATGTGTTTAGGTTACCATAACCTTCATAACAGAACGTAGTAGTTTAGTTCGTAAAACTTTTACAGTAGGGCTAAAAATAGATGTCATCGGATTACGAACAGTTCTAAAACTTTAAGATTCTTTTTGTATTAAAAATGAGCACTTTGCTAGAAAAACCGACTTGCGCTTTAGGCTCGCCATAACCCGGTGAAGCTGTAAACAACAACAGCAACTATACAATTGCTAAAGAAAGAATGAATGTTTCGATCGCGCTAGATCGAAATCGTTATCTAGCATGAAGCAGTTGTGTTTCATTTAGATTTAGAAAGATGTGGTTACTGGCTCACTATTATATGGGGTGACCATCTGATTCTTTGAAAGTAGCAACGCGTATGAACCTATTCTGCTTAATAATATAGAGACTATTCTATTAAAGTTGATTACAGGCGGCACTGACCACTTAATTAGGTGGATATTATGATTCATCCCTGTAGTTTCGGGATTAGAATAAGCCGACGGTCCCCTGCGTATGAGGCGACTAAAAGGGGCTTCCGGTGTTGCGGGCAGCAAGAGTGGGAGCTCGAACCGTCCAGCCTGACGACCCCGGGAAGGACAACGGTGTGTGTGGTCGCATACCGTCGTAAAAACAGTTGCAGTGGGCCCAGCCACTCACCTGGGTGGAGCCTGATGAAGCAACGCGCTCAGAGGAATCCGGTTGCATTCTTTTGGAGATCCCGGAGTCCTCTTTGTAGCGCCGAGGACGGCTACCGGGGAGGTTTTCGTGCGGTAAAAATCCCACATATCCCGGTGTCGCTCCTACGGCGTCGGGTACCTTTTGAAGGTTTCTCTCTCATGAATAAAAAAAGGTGGATTAATTGCTTGTTTCCTTCAATGTTATAAAAAACCTGCTCATGGGAAAATATGTAAAAACCTACCTGTAATGAAACTGATTTTTTTTTAATATTCCACCGTAAAATGCTGTAATCATCGACTTCCTAAAATCTAGACGAACAAACTTCGCTCGTTAGCGAAACAGCGAACTATTAACATCAAAGGGGAGGAAAATGAAAAAGCTAACCAATAACTGACTATGTCTAAGCCTCGACTCCGTCTCTGGTTTTGATTCAAATTTCTTAGTACTGACAGTAGTGTGGAAGTAACATTAGCAGAGTAACTGTAACAGTGTGCAGTGTCTAATAGATGAAACTGGACCTCTCAATCGCAAGTCCGGGTTCGAATCCCAGGTACGCAACACTGATTTACCTTAAAAATATGATAAAATTAATTATCTCTGCTTTACAGTGGAGGAAACCTACATACCTGAGAATTCTCTAAAAAAAAAAAGTGTCACCAAAGCGCGTGAAGTTTACCAATTCGCTCTTGGCCAGTGCTGTGGACTACGGCCAAAACAGCAGTGGGACAGTAATGGGTTGACACAACTTTCTTTTCATATTGCAACGCATGACCGACATTTGGGAGTCCAATTCTCCTCGCCTGATTACGGATGTTCCTGGGTCGCAGTGGCTACTTACCGTTAGTCAGGTGTAGGTACCTTTGCTTACAATTTGTTATTATTGTAATGATTGCTCTATTAATGTTTTAGTTTGTAATATTAGATATTTTAAAGCAATCAGTAACATTGTTAAAAATGTCAAAATAAAAAACCCTACTGCTTAAAATTATTTTTTTGATCATAATGATACATTCAATTTAACGCTTAATAGGAGTTTTTGTCAAAATAGTCAAGTAAAAGTATAACATAACAAATATTTTGAGAATGCTCTATTTACTAGTTTTCATATGATATTCATATTATCGTGATAATAAAAAAGTCGTCGCTCCTCCCCCCTTTTCCCCTATTTGCATTGATTTTTAATAATTATAGCCTATGTCACTTTTACGCAAACGTCTCGATTCTAATGATACGTCACGATCCGTCAAGCCGTTTTGGCTGTAGTGCGTGCCAAAGAAATTGACATACATACAAACATACATACATAAATATACATTACCCTCCTTCTGACGGAGTGGGGTAAAAAGTACACTTTTCCCTTTGATAAAAATTTGTTTAATAAGAAAGATACATACAGACAAACCGCTCTTTATGTATGAAATATTAATACATTCGCAGGGTTGCAAAGAAAAAAATATGCAGCGACAGTGCAATTATGTAAAACTGGAAAAGTCGCATCCCTAGCACACCCCAAGAGATCAAACGAACCCTCGGGGGTGAAAATACACGACTCTAAAATAGAAAACGCATACAAAATGAGAGAATATTGCGTCACTCTCTGGTTTCTTTTTAAATATGCAAATTTAAATGCGATTAGTAAGAGCGGGATGGAAGCTTAGATGCGCCTAGATTGTGTAGGAGTGACAAAGATAGCATCTTTAAGATAGTCAAAAAGACTTAGCCTCCATGCATTAAGCGGTGATAGCGTGGTGGTTGTATATATGACGTCTTACGTTTAAAGTCCGAGGTTAAAATCCTAGATCTTTAAAAGTCCAAAATATGTTAGTGTTAGAAATTAATTATATCATTTATCAAAACGAGGAGGAAACATTTTTTGAAGCATCATATTCAAAAGTTTTTCTTTACAAAAACCATGGAGTATGAAGACTACAAATATTTTAATCAGCGTGGACTGACAACCATTATTTAACCGTACTCAGTAGGTCAAAAGGAATATTCATGAAGATAAATAAATCTGACTCCGCGTGGCAGATCGTTCATTACATCGGTCTGACATGCAGTAGGTTCCGGGTATGACCTTAGTAAGACAAATATTTAAATGGTGACTTTAAATATCTGTTCTGTTTGAGTGTTCATGTCACCCATGATACAGGAAAAAGTCTAATTTCATAGACGCACATGAGTGTAGAAAGCTTTTT